>JAYJMA010096288.1:0-22075 GCA_036873895.1 Parotocinclus cabessadecuia
TGTACAGGGAAAGTCAAAATTCACAGGACACACTGCCTGTTGCATCGTGAACTTTTTGCAAAGACTTCCATTGTTGAGGTTTCCTAATCTATAGCAGTCTTTGGACTGTCATTATGATGCTAAAAGTGCTGTGTGAAACTGGTGGTATTTCTGGGTGTTGATTGTTGAAGTATGCAGCTATGATAAGGCAACTACATTCCCCGGACATCAGAATCATCATTCAATTGCCAACATCTTCAGTCACGAACCTGTGATGAACAACAAAAGTTTTGAACTTTCTGTGTTGATAACTTTTAGATATTAAACATCTGAGTGCGGCAATTGATTTCTGAGACAGTTCTGATCTTCTTTGATATGCTACATGGTCCAATATGGCGGCTTTCAAGATGGTGGCCAATGTTCCGGACATAGACTAAAAGACAGGTGCATCACCTATTGCTTGCTGGGGTATTGAGATATGTGATTTTCCCTTTAGTTTCTGAAATAAAATGTTGTCCTGTGCCTTTTGACTTGGTATTAGTAATAACCTTTGTTCTTCTAAAAGAGCTTTCCACTAGATTTTGGAACATGAATATGAGGTTGGACTCCAGTGAATTTGTCACATGAAGTTGAGGTCAAGGTTCTGTGCAATCCTAGGTGTGTTCTGTGGATTTTGTTTAAGGACAGATGAGCAGATCATTGATAAATTGACTTGTTAGAAGTTTTTGTGCCATACTAAGTGGAATTGAGAATATTTTTTGTTCTACAAAGAATACTTGGCCGAACTGTAATTACTGAATCTTTAATAGGCATGCCTTAACCCCTGTAGGTGTGTACCGACCACTTGTGCATACCTTAATTCATTAATAATCCAGTGCTTTTATCTTACACCGTTATCTACAAACTGTTATGATGTGTAAAGTGTAAATCTGATGCTATATTTCTTACAGAAAAAATACAGGGTGATGTATTGTGATACAAATGACAGAACATGTTACATTACTGCTTGTGCGGATACTTAATCATATTACACATCAAATAAAAAAAAACAATTTTGGCTACAGCACAGTGTGCAAATTATCGAGGCAGTCTTAACATTCAGGTAATGATGGATTGTTTTTCATGTTGCTCAATGTGTTGAAAGATTCTATGAAAGGACCATAAGTTTAACAATCAATGAGATGGGGATGTTAAATTAGGGTCTGAATTCTTTCAGTTGAATTTCTGGATTTCTATCAAATATGTACAGTAGTACACTGTACATGAAGAATTGTGTGTGTGTCTGTGTGTGTAAATATATACAATACATGCGTGCGCTCTGCCTCCTTCAAATTATGATTGGTAAGAAGGAAAGAATGGAGCGTCCTCTGTGTCTCCTCTATCACTTGGAAGCCTGTGTAGAGGAACTGACAGAAGCTGTGTCACAGAATGAATTTTTGTGCCTGCACATACCAAATACAGTACTGTTTGACATCAGTATCATTTGTCTAAAATTATGCATGATCAATTTCTTAGGTGCTAACCGTCTGTATGACAATATTGAGGACATGATAGGCTATCGGCCATTGTTCCTAATAAAATACTGTTGGAAGTACGTCACTCCATTAGTCTGCACAGTAAGTACCTGACTGTCCAAAAGTGGTTGGTATAATTTAGTTGTATGACCAAAACTGGTGACTTACTAAACTATTTTTAATGTTAAAAATACTGTCATGATAAAATATTGTCATTCATTTATAGTTTATTACTGGTAAGACAGTCACATATGACCTTGCACGTCATTCGTTACTACATACGTTATCTTTCTTTCCTCAGAGTACATTTGTCTTCTCACTGGTCAAATTCACTCCACTGAAGTTCAACAATGCAACTGAATACCCCTGGTGGGGCTATGCTATTGGATGGTGGTTCACACTTTCTTCAACCCTGTTGGTACCTCTGTTTATGATCTATGCTGTAGTAACCTCCAGTGGCTCACTGCGTGAGGTATGTTTCGTTCCAGGCTGAAAGTGAGAATTTCTTATCATCTACTTGTCGTTTATAGTACACTGAATATGTATTAAAACTACTTTGTTTTAATCTCTACTATTTTGTCTTTCTCAGAGATTGCATGCACTGTGCGTCCCAGCAAGTGCATCGCCAGGACAAATAAGCACTGCGGAAGGTGAAAGTATAAAGGCCTTCTAACTCAGCAATAGCAAATACATGAAGCACACAGTGCACTTTTCTCTAAGGCCTTTGGACTACTACTCAAATATCTGTACTGGTATCTACAAAGTAGATTGAAAGGAAGTTCTCATTCTAAAAAAAAATCATTGTTATAAATCATATAGCAAAGTGTACATTGCTGCTAGGTTGCAGGGAACAAAGGACATAGAACTGTATTAAATAATTACTGTAGTCATAATTAAGATTTCTAAAATTGCCAGTCTTAATGAAAACATCAAGAATAACCAGTCAGTACAGGCTATTGGATAGAATCTGAACAGAACTTGGCATTAAGAGACTTCTGCTTACAAAGCAGTAGTGAACCTTTGTGCAGCTATAATACAAGATACTTATTTGACCCATAACTCCGTGTTCCAGGGTCCTTGTGCTGCAAAAATGTGTATATTAGTTGCATAACAGATAACAAATGACTTGAAACCTCTGACATTATGTCACAAGTTTGCCAGGCCCAAGATCATGAGGGATTTGAGAAATAAGTCCCGGATTTGTAATCGCCTTGACATTACATACCATGGCAGGGTTTAATTTATGCTAATTATTGTGTACTATTTACTATATGTGCTAAGAAAAAGGTCACAACAAGTCCGTTATAACCCTGCGGAACTAGCAATGACAAGTCATAGCAAAATGTAATTTAGGGAAAATCATACAGAATAGAATTTTTTGAAGAATTATGTAAAAATGGTGTTCATGTCAGTAAGAATTTATAACAAATAAAACAAATGCTGTATTATGGCAGTTATTTATCATAACATGCAGATAATTGTGACTGTGTTATAGACTGTGATAAGTAAATAGAGGTACTTATGGAGGAAACGTATCTATTGCCTTATTCAACTGAATTAAGTCACTAACACTAACTTGTACAGTAAATTATCAATGTTAGGCTAAATACATCAATTTGACATTATTTTCATTAATACATTATTTGTACCTGTAAACATGTTAAGCATATTTTTAACAGAATATCGTACAAAGAGAGCATTCTTTCTCTGGACTCTGCAAATGTGTAGAGTAAACTTTAGGACTTTTCTATGTATATGTGAAATGCAAGACATAATCAATGTCACTCAAAATCTAGTTTTATAGTTGTCATTTTTAACGTGATCTTTGTAGAATCCCTAGATTTTGTCAAACTACTTGCTATGGGTGCTAAAAATCGCCATATAGCGATAAAAGTAGAAGTAAAATGTCACTACATGCCGGGCCATGGTGCAGACAAGTTGTAGACCAGAGTTTTATGCTTTAATATTAAGACATAATAATGTCTGTCTTGAGCCATTGTAATAGCAATAAAATCAAATAGTGAAATCAGAGACAAAATAAAAACCAAGACCATGATTTTGAGTATCTTGGTTACATGTCAAGCTCTATTGCCACTAAAGGCACTGTCTTTTATTGTTTATAATACTTTGTATTAATACTACTGATTGTATATAAATGCAGCTTGCCTTCAAGAATTCATTCTAATGAGTCTTTTACTTTAAAAAGTGTACCTTTTTGTGTATATTGAAATAACTATCGTACAGTTTACTACATAGTAGGAAAACATATAATCCACTCTGTGGATTAGAATGGTTAATTTGCAAATAAAACCTTAACATGTATATGTTTAGTTTACAGAATGTGCATAAAATGTTGATTCACTAGTAGAATATTGTTTTATAGTTGCAAATAGACTTGCATATTTGCAGGATTAGTTTTGTATGTTTCAATTTATATTAAATTCAGCTATTTGAAAAATTTGCTTTATACACCTGAAAGGTTTGTCATAATTTTGTCTTTAAAGGTTTCATTTTATTTCCTATTCTATAATAAGAAGAGTGCCAACAATTGTGACACACCGTTTGTTAAAGATTCTTGTTGGTTTAATTTTTTCTTAAGTTTATTGATTTTTTTTTTTTTACTTTTTAAAATTTTTCTCATTTTTTTCAGTTGTGAGATTGTTCGTTCACAAAAAATATTCTCATAACTCATTTTGCTCATCTTTAGCAAAGATGCCAAAAATTACTGCAGGGACCATAACTTAACAAAACCTGAAACCTTTATCTATAGCAAGCATACAGAATGATTAATGAACTTTATTCCTGCTTCTTAACATGATCATGTTTGAAGACATAAGATGCCTTCAAGACACAGTATATGCAGTATATATAAATCTAGTAACTGATTATGTTTGAGACAGCCAAGAAATAGGAAGTAATGTTACATAATCTGGTTCAACCTACATTACCGGTACTATTATGTTATATAATGTCACCGTCTATCTTTTTTAATCATTCAGCAGTTGGTTTGATGAACATGAATCCCAGAGTCAAATTCATTCCCATTTTAACTGTAAACTGTAACTAATATATAATTGTAACTGAAATTATAGTGTAAAGCTTGAAATGAATGAACTGGAAGATGTATTCTGACATCCCTAAACCTTTTAATACTTGTTGTAGGATAACATTCCCATAATGTTCAAAAGCCACTTTCAAAATGCAAACTGGTGACCCTTGTGGCTCCTTGATATCCATTTCTTATTATTTTGACAATGTCCCGTTCCTTGTCTTCCAATTATTAGATCTAAGTATTTTTGTCCAACTTTGGAGATGCTCCCCTCTGTTGACCGAATATTAACCCGCAAAAAAAGCAAAAGTTTCGTTTGGTAATAGGGGAGGCTGTGGAGACAGTTCTGGACTTTAAGTGATTAGGTGATTGGATCTGGACCTGGAAGAACCTTGATGGATTTCTACATAAATAGGATCTGTTAAGACAATGAATTTGTTATATCTTATTGAATTGTTTAATGCAGAGCTCTATTCCCACTGATGTTTCTTGCTGATATTATTTAGTTTTGTATATAAATGTAGCTGTTTGAACAAGAATGTGTTCTACTGAGTCTTCACTTGAAACAATGCACCACTTATTTGTAATAAGCCTTGAAAAATTAAAAAACCTTGACAAATTAAAATAATTGTGCAAGTCCAATCAGAAAAAAGCTGGGAAAGTAATGGAAAATGCATGTTTCTTACATTTACTTTAACCTTTATTTTATTGCAGACAGTATGAACCTGAGATATTTCACGTTTTATATTTTCAACTACATTTTAGGCCTGCAACCCATTTCAAAGAAAATAGGGACGGGGAAGCATTTTCCAAAAATGTTGCCATTCCTTTTCACCAAACATAGAAGATGTTTTGGCACAGAGACAGCAAGTGATAGTGTTTCAGGTGCTATTCTGTGCCATTCTTCCTGCAAACATGTCTTAAGATACAGGTAACAATATGAATATAATTAAATGGTTTCTTGTTTCAATATTCTTCATTTATTCTCTGTTGAGAACAGGTCAAGACTGCAGGCAGGCCAGTCCAGTACCCATACCCTCTTCATCCTCAGCCACGTTTTTGTCTTTAAGGCATCAAGTTGCTCTGAGATCCAAATGTATTTTTCTCCATTGATGCTGCCATCAAAGAAGCGTAATTGACCTTTACCAAGGGCACAGACACTACCTCTTAGCATGACAGATCCTGGCTATTGGACTTGTTGCTGACAGAAATTATGTTGACAAGACAAAACATGAAATATCTCAGGTTGGCAAAAGTGAATATTATAAACACTGTATGTTTTATATGCATTTTCCATACTGTCCCAACCGTTCTACTTATGTGGGTTGCACAAATGGAATAATGCAGGAAGTTCTGGGAAAGATTGTCCTCATACTTGTGATTTGAGTGTTAAATTCAAACATGCTGAAGACTGCAACTTCTAAAACAAATAACTACATTTTATTAGCTTGATTACCAATTTCAGCATGTCAGCTATGAATGTGGTCTGGCAATTAGATCTTAAATCTGAGAGAATTCAAAGCAGCATACAGCAATTTGAGTGGGTTCCAAAACTGCATGTGCATCAGTCAACATAACTGAAAATGTAGCTGTAAATACTATGATGAGATATTAATGGCCACACGAGACGTACTGCACCAGTAAAGCGGAACAGTGGTTGCAGGTTGAAGCTTACCGATGGGACCAGTTGGACACTTTTACACGTTAATTTCTGTAACCCCAAATCAGATAAAGTATGGAAAATTGAAATAAAAAATGTCTTATGTGGCTTTTATTTTATTGCGGACAGTATGAACCCAATATAAATTTTTTTCAGTTTTGTCTGGTCAATCTAACTGCATTTGTTAATAAGCATCCAATGCTGCATTTCAAGCCTGAAATACATTCCTAAAAAGTATGGGCCTTAAGACATGTTTGCCTGAGGAATTCGACAAAATATCACACAGTTAATCAGTGTTGTGAAAAGGAATTACACCATTACAAAGAGGTAAATATTTAAAATAATAAGTCCCACTTTTTTGTATTATATTGCAGGTGTGAAATGCAGGAATGGATGTTTATTGTTTTTTATCCGCTTGATCCTTTACAGGGTCATGTGAGAGCTGGCACCATAGGACAGGATGCCAATCCATCATAGAGCCCATGCACTCACACACTTAGAAAACTCACCCATTTAAAGACACAAACAAACATATCCTTGAAACCAGATTACCTGGATGGTACCCACACAGACACAGGGAGGACCCAGACAACTCCATCTGGGGATTAAACCCAGGACCTTCTCGCTATGAGGCGACTGAGCCTCTGTCATACCCCATTTTGGGTTCATACTGTTTGCAGTGAAATAAAGGTCAAGGTAAGGTAAAAAAAAAAAAACACTTTATTT
This sequence comes from Parotocinclus cabessadecuia, assembly GCA_036873895.1. Lineage (NCBI taxonomy): Eukaryota > Metazoa > Chordata > Actinopteri > Siluriformes > Loricariidae > Parotocinclus > Parotocinclus cabessadecuia. Next base: position 6,929 of record JAYJMA010096288.1, read on the forward strand.
TTCATTTGCATTTTCCACACTGTCCAAACCTTTACTGATTTGGGGTTGTAGAATAAAGTTACAGGACACATGGTAAGGTGAACTCCTTGAGCCAGTCTTAACAAAAACCGTACATAGGTTACTACTTTTCCAAATGCCAGAGCTGCCATTTAGAAAAGATACTAATCCAAGTGCATGGCGAAAAAGATATAACCTGGCACAAATCATGATGCCTTTAGCTGTGATAAAAATACAGTCTGATGAACCAACAGTCACAATTATTCCAGCAGTTGTGCATATTAAAGGAAGCCATACGATGTCTTCAAGACAATATTTGCACAGATCATGAGGTCAAGTTTTTATATTTGTAACAGCCATAAAATGTAAGGCAATTTTACAGAAGCAGGTTCAATCTATTCGACATAATGTCACCATATAAACCCTGCTCACAAAAATTAGGGGATATTTTATCTCCTAATATTGTGAGCAGTATATTTAAATTATTCAGGATTTGGTTTGATGAACCTGAGACTGGAGTCAACTTGTTTCCCTATTGTAACTGAAATGATATTGTGAAGCATAAAATACAACCCCAGTTCAAATTGAGTTGGGATGTTGCATAAAACATAAATAAAAATAGAATACGATGATTTGCAAATAATTTTTAACCCATATTCAATTGAATACACTACAAAAACAAGATATGTTTAATCGGATAAACTTTATTATTTTTTTCTAATTTTAACTCGACGCCTGCAACACGTTCCCAAAAGGTTGAGCCCAGGGAAACAAAAGACTGGGAAAGTTGAGGAATGCTCAAAACACACCTGTTTGGAATATTCCACAGGTGAACAGTTTAATTGGAAACGGGTGAGTGTAATGATTGGTTATAAAGGGAACAGAACTGAAAGGCTAAGTCGTTCACAAACAGGGTCACCACTTTGTGAACAACTGTGTGAGCAAATAGTCCAACAGTTTAAGAACAGTGTTTCTTATTAAACAATTTCAAGAAATTTAGGGATTTTATCATCTACAATCCATAATATCATCAAAAGATTCAGAGGATATGGAGAAATCTAGTGTGGAATGCTTGTTACCTTTAATGCCTCAGGCGGTACTACATTAAAAACAGACATAGTTCTTTAACGGATATTACCACATAGGCTAAGAAAACCTACAACCTACACTCACAAGTGCAAATAAAACTCTACCATGCAAAGCAAAACACATGTATCAACAACACCCAGAAACGCTGGTGGCTTCTCTGGGCCTGAGCTCCTCTAAGATGGACTGACATGAAGTGGAAAAGTTTTTGGAAAATCATGGACTCGTGTCCTCGGGCCAAAGTGGAAAAGGAATAGCCAGACTGTTATCAGCGCAAAGTTTAAAAGCCAGCATCTCTAATGGTATGGGGGTGTGATAGTGCCCATGGCATGGGTAACTTGAACATCTGTGAAGGCACCATTGATGCTGAAAGGTACACTCAGGTTTTGGAGCAACATATTCTGCCAACCAAGCAACGTCTTTTTCAGAGACGTCCCTGTTTATTTTAGAAAGAAAATACCAAACCACATTCTGCATGTGTTACAACAGCATGGCTTCATAGTAAAAGATTGCACGTACTAGACTGGCCTGCATGCAGTTCAGATCGGCCTCCCATTGAAAATGTGTGGCGCATTATGAGTGCAACATACAACAACAAAGACCCCAGACTGTTGTGCAACTGAAGTTGTACATCAAGCAAATATGGGAAATAATTCCACCTCCAAAGCTCCAACAATTAGTGTCTTCAGTTCCCACATGCTTACTGAGTGTTGTTAAAAGGAAAGGTGATAGAACACAGATAGAATACACATAAAACGTCCCAACTTCTCTGGAACGTGTTGCAGGCATCAAATTCAAAATGAGTGAATATTTGCAAAAAACAATAAAGTTTATCCATTTGAACATTAAATATCTTTCAAACTAAATGCAAAACATTAACGAGGCCTCTTCACAGAATTATCAATCTGCTCTTCCACTCCACACTGCTCGTTGTTCCTTTTTAATCTGCTCGCCTGTGGAGGCACAACAATGATAAATGTTAAATATCTAAAATATATAACCTACATGAACATATTTCAATAACTTCTGTAGCAGTATACCCATTTAGGTAATATCACTACTCTTCTAAGAATAAATACAATTTTACGAAAGAATAATAAATAAGAATAATGAAATAAATTTATAAACTATTACACAAGATAAAATGTTGTATAAGATATTCTATACAGATATTGCACAGTATATAATTCACAGTGTTGTCGGTATGTTAAATATTGCACAGCAAGGTAACAAGCAGGGGGGTTGGGACTTGAAATCACTGCATGTGTGAGTTTAGAGTGGTTATGGCTTTCGGGAAGAAACTCTTCTTGAATCTGTCTGTCCTTGTCCTGATGCACCTATATCGCTACCCTAAGGGCGACAGGTTAAACAATTTAAAGCCAGGGTGGGAGCTTTCCCTTTATGATCAAATTGTACCCATCTTCCAGTGGCTACATCCAGCAGGATAATGTGCCACGTCACAAAACTAAAATAATATGAAACTGTTCATGAACATGATAATGAGTTCACTGTACTCAAATGGCCTCCATAATCACCAGATCTCAATCCAATAGATGGAATGGATGTGATGGAATGGGAGAATCACATCATAGATAGATAGCCAACACATCTGCAGCAGCTTTGCGATACTACCATGTTGCCGGAATGTTTCCAGCACTTTGTTGGCTATTCTGAAGGCAAGGTGCATCTAATAAGGTTAACAGTGATCCAGTACAGGCTTAGACTTACCACATGCTCTACTTTTTATTAATTATTTGTTTTAGTCTCACTGCAATTTCACTGGTCTCCTCTTCATGGAGAAAGCTCAATGTCAAGACATGGTTACAAATGATCTAAGGTTCAGTTACAGCCTACACCTAGGCAGATTTTATGTATTCTTTAATTTCCACGTGATGTTTGCACAACCTCTGCAGGAACCAAAGTGAAATATGACATATTAATTATTTAACCAATAACAAGTCGGTTAGATTCTGAGATCTAAACACTATACTATAAAAGGTGTTTGCCCTTTGCACATTGCATTTATAATTTTCTTGGTTCCTGAATTAGATTATGTCATAGGTATATTTGTTCTCTGCAAATGTTTAGTCTCATTTCCATAATTAGCAAAACATTTGCATAATACAAAAACAAGGTGAACTGTTACATAACTCAGTGAAGCTGTTTTGACAAAACTAGGGGGAAAGCATGTCCATTTTTGTCATTTTTGTGGTAAGCTGTACGCAGTATGTTTTCAAATATGACTACAACACATTCTGAGCTAGGGCAGTGAACGCCAAAAGTACAGGTAATGTTTGCTCTGGCATTTATTAAGCTGATGCCAGAACAATCAACTGTGATTAATGCTTTAACTTAAAATTACTGAGCTTTGTGCTCTTTCAACTATAGTTTGCCAGTTTGTTATTTCACATCTTAGACACAATAACCGTACTGCTCATTGTGTTCAACTTTTCTTTTTGTAGGCTTAGTTCAGGATTCTAATTCTAGCACAATTAATTCTTGAGCAAGTAATCAGTTACCTTTTTCCCTCAATTTTACTTACATTAAAGTTGTAACTAATGCCATAGTATAAACACAAATCAGCCTCCTTCATTGTTGGTTTCAACTACTCTATATGGAACATGTGTTGACTTGGAAGTATAAGCTTACAAATGTATTAAATTAGAAACAACTGAAGGACAGAATGGATAATATTAACTGCTGCTTGAAAGTTTGTGAATCATTAACATTTTCTATGTTTATGCATAAATGTAGGTAAAGAGAATCAAGTTAAAAAATGAGACAAAAATATGAATTAAAACATTATTATGTTATTGTGGCTAATGCATGTGAACCATTTTTTTAGTATCTGATGCGACGCACTTGTGCAGCAATTACTACAATTAAACATTTCTGCCAACTCTTGCTCGGTCCTGCACAATGTAATTGTATGTATCACTGCATGTAATTTTATATATCAATGCAAGTGTAATTTTTGTTACAGAGCATTCCCCTGTAACAAAACAGACTGGTAACTGCAATAAGCCCAAAATGGTATGCGCATGTGCCAGTGCCCTTGGTAAAAATGTACACTTATGTGATGGCAACATTAATGCACAAAAATTCTCTGAGAGTTTAGAGCAACATATGCTGAATTCAAGATCTTTTCCAGGGACATTCATGTAATTTTCAAAACCACAGGCTGCACACATTTCAAAGGAATACTTTGTTTTGGAAGTATATAGACACAGGACTGACCTGTCTGCAGTCCCCGACCTATCCCTAACAGAGAATGTGGGGAGAATTTAGAAATAATGCTTGCTTAAAATTTGTTTGCAGGATGAATGGGAGAAAATATCACCTAAAACACTAACAAAGTCGTAAATGCCGTCCCAGCTTTTTTAAACGTTTCAGGTCTGGTTCAGGTTCAGGTCTGAATGGATGTTAATAACAAATGTAACAAAGTCAACAAAACATGAAATACGTTGGGTTCATACTGCCTGTAATGTAAAAAGTGAAAGTAAATGTAAGGAACACTCTGTTATTTTTATTTTTTTCCATCCTGTCCCATTTTTTTCTAATTTGGGGTTGCATAACAGTGTCCCATTGATTGATAAAAACCTGTGTCTAATTACACCTTCAAATAAACTAGTCCTAGGGGTTCACATGCTTTTTCGCATACCTTTTGACAAATGTGTATTATTGGAATTTTTTTCTTAATAAATAAATGAACAATTGTACTATCTTTCATTTGTTTATCTGGGTCCACTTTATCTAGTTTCAAGTGTAAAAATCTGACGTTCGTTTAAGTTCTATTAAGGTCAAATTTTGGCTTCACAAACTTTCAAGCGCCATCGTAAACAAAGTAAATCTAACATCACTGCGATTCCTGGAATAAGTTACAATTGCAGATCATACCTTGGCATCATGTTCTACAAATCTCTGGAACATGTTAGCATATATCTTTTTATCCTGCTCATGGTGCTCTTGTATTCTGCGTTGGCAGAGAGCAATCTGACCTCGAGCCGCACGGTTGGAGGGGTTAACCAGCAGTACTTGCTGGAAGTCCATTAGGGCTAGAGTGAATTCATTTTGCAATAAACGTGCCTCTCCTCGTCTATACAGTGCCTTCTCATTCTTAGAGTCCAGCTCCAAAACCTAGAGATGAGATGAGATTATATATGTGAACCAGGGTTAATGTTATAATCTTATATTCATTATGATCCCTGCATCATTCATTCATTTTCTCATGTGCCTAATCCTGATCAGTGCAGCCACTGGCACATGGTGCAAGGCAGGAACAACGACGTACAAGGTGCTAATCCATTGTAGGTCATACACACTCGCACACTTAGGACACTTTAACAACACTAATTAACCTAATACATGTCTTTGGACTATGGCAGTCTGAGATCGGGATTAAATCAGGCAATGCCTCCATGCCGCCTGAATATTTAAATAAAATAGAAAACAATATACAATAAAAAATAATGAAAAAAATTACTTATTCATTAATTCATTTGTTAAATAATAATGAGAGTTATAATAAAAATTCCACAAATTGTAGTTTAGGCAGCTATGCAAGGTTTCCGAAGTTGCTGATCCTATACCTTGGTGCAGTTTTCCACTGCTTGAGAGTATTCACACAAGCGTAGGTAGCACAGAGCCATGTTTAGATGGGCCACTAAAACTAGGGCCTGGACAGCCTGCTGCTGCTCCGTACCAATTCCCAATTCCATCTCCAGCCAACAGATAATTCGCTGATACTGAATGACAGCCTGCCAGTATCGCCCAGCCTGAAAAGACAACAAAGTGCAGTCGGTCACAATTTATATAGTAGGTCCATTATACAAGGTGGGAAGTAACATTATCTAATGAACTCAAATCTATAATATTACAACAACTGACATGCACATGCATGCTGGTAGTCCATCCTTTTACAAAGTAATACAAGGCTTCTCACCTTAAAGTATTGAGTTCCTTTTTGTTTGACTAGAGGTGACAGATCAAGTTTCTCCTTTAAGTCCATTTCCAAGAAGTCTTTGGCCTGAGAAAGATGAGTGTTAGTTCCTGTAACCAACCTTAGGCTTAGCCTAATGAATCTATTTAAATGTTAATTTGAATTCCTTAATGTACAGATCTAAATTAGTATTTGTACAAAGCAAACCTGTACATACAGTGTGTAAGAGCCATGTTGACGAATGCATTTGCTGTAAATTGTTTCGTTAAAAATGCTGATATGTATAAATATGTTAATGCATGAAGGAGTAAATATTCATATTGTGAAGTACATGTGTTTACCGATTAGATGTATTGTATTTAAGTCAGTAATACACTTTATTAACGTTACTAACGGGAATGCTCTGTAACGTTACTTGTTACTATACACCTGCTCCGCTGGTGGGATACAAAGAAAGCTGCCGCTAGTGGTACTTGAACGTTTGTCAACTTTTATTTACTGTTAATTAAGAATGTTCAATATTTATGCATAATAGAACATATATGACATAAAATATCAGTAGATATTCACACATGTCCAACGAGTACAAAAAGAGAACCCAATTAAACCTGAGGAATGAGGAAACATGGGGAAAAGTATCTAATATTGCAATTTATGTGAGTGTTAAAAGAAGGTGAACCTCTGGAATGAGCATTATTTTGACCATTATTTTTTGTAACTTTGCAATCAGGTTTTGTCAATCAGTGGGATGACAATCATGTTTGAGTGTGCACCCTGTTGTATTTAAAGAATAGGGATATAACCATGTCTGATGTAGTAGTGTGAGAGGGCCCAAGTCCTCTTTGACACTGGCTATTGCTAATATTTATGAGTTCACTATTAGGAAAACGCTGAATAACAATAGTTTGTATGGCATGGAACAAGGAGAGAGCTACCCTTCCGCAGTTTGCAAAAGATCAGGTGGACAAGCAAGAAGGTTACCGAAAACGGAGGAGACCAAAATAGAACGTCTGGAGAAAGGAAATCAACTCATTTCAGCCCAATAAACTTGAAATAAACTCCATCTGTGAAACCGGTTGTATCATGGAATGTGTATTTTTTGCTGCATATGAGCTGGGACAGCTTCCCATAATTGATGCAACACCACATTAAATCACAGCATTATAAAGAAAAATGTCAAGACTTCAGTGTGTGAACTGAATCTCAAGAGAATGTCGGTCAAGAAGCAAGACAACCCTTGCTTACCCGTGTGACCCTAAACTCTTAATTTGTTCTACCAAATAATAGTTAAATAAGAATAAAGATAATGGTATTGTAAAATGGCCAAATCAAAGTCCTGAATGTAATCCAGTATGTTATGCACGTTTGTGTGAGGAAACTCACCAACAGCAGTTTAAGCTGTTAAAGAAGTTAAAGCTGTTTTGTCTACAAAAGGACAGGACTGATCAAGAGTGATCAGAAATGCTTAATTACATATATTGCTGCACGAGGGGTTCATACTAAATACTGGAGGTAAAAGTTCACATATATATATATATACACACTATTACTGTATATTTTTTATATTTATATATCCCATTGATATATTTTTGTTATATTTATGCATAAATATAGACAATGTTGAAGTGTTCCCAAACTTTTAAACACAGCTAAAGCCATTTTTGATTGCTATCTTAAATTATTATTTAGTACTAACCTTTTGAAAATCTTTCAGTGTCACCTCATACAAAAGTTCTGCATTTGGCCCAATGCCATATTCTGGCTTTCCTTCTTTACCAAATCCATATCTGTAAAATACAGGACATATTTTGTCAGCCCCACAACTTTTATAACAAATCACATATGAATTTAACAGTAATTGTTGTTTATCCTTGATCACATGAAATGTACTTTTACATTTAATAGTCACAGTATCCTACATATTGTACATTTGTATATAATGTAGATATTTTATATCTCCCTAAACTCAAAAGTATATACAGCATTTTAAAGGGATTCACAGAACTTCACTTGTGACACCTTAGAAAATAGTTAGGTCACTGGAAACTGCTAGCTGCTGATCAGTAAGCTTAATGCTAACATCCATTTGGCTATTGTGAAACTAACACGAGATAAGTTGACACTGACTACAAAATCTACTTGTTTTTACCAAGGGCAAATGCTATTTCATTTATTATCTACTATCTAGTTGGCCTTATAACATGAATATTATTTGGGACTGCACAAATCACACACTATGCACTATAAAGTGTTTTACAATTGGTAGTATGTAATTTAGTACAGCAGTATGTGGTTTGATGGGCAGCAAGATGGCACAGTGGTTAGCCCTGCTGCCACACAGAGATCCCTGATATGATTCCCGGACCGAATTCCCTGCATGGAAGTTATATGTCTTCCCCATTTCTACATAGGATTCCACTGAGTACTCCAGTTTCCTCCCACATTCCAAAATCATGTGGTTAATTTGTGCATTTAGTTACTTCAATTAAGTGAGTATGAAAATAAAGATGAAATTAAATCAATATGTGGTCTGAGATAAAGCCACAATTTAAGCTCTTAATTGTCTCACATATCTTTGCAGACTCACAAAAGCAATCAGTGTTACATTACTTAAATCCAACTCCAACAGTTCATCCTGCCAAATGCAGGTGAACATTAGCAATTAGCTGCCTGGTGTATTACAAAGGACAAATTGCATTTACAAATTGCATATTTACTTTGTACTCCCAATTGGGCTAATGATACATATGACTTTTTTAAACACAGGTAATTTCATTACTAGTATTTTAAATAGAACTTCAAATAGTACTTTAAACAGTCACCTAATTAACCTACTTTGGTTGCAGATATAACAGACAGCATTCTCCTTTCTGCATCTTTTCCATTGCACGGTCCACGCCAAAGGGAACACCCATGTCTTCAGATTCACCCACCACGAATTCTATATCCCTTGAATCAAATAAGACATCACCACACCAACCTTCCAAGTGCACTGTAACAAATTGACAAAATAAAAAAAGATTGTTATACATTCATTTTTATTCACAGAAATGCAAATGTGCATACATTTGGCTTTTAAATGAAATACCATGAACCGTGGCGCCTTCATTGGGACTGTTGTAGCCTTCCCCTTTTACTTTTATTCTTCTTAAGATCCCTTTGTCCTCTGTAAGCTCCTCACCTGTAAAACTCAGCAGTTCTATCTGAAATAATATGAAACATATTAGCAGTACAAACTAAACTAACATATATTATCTAAAACATCTATATGAGACCTGACTGAGATCCTGCTGACACAAATCTCATACACGAGGATCGAATTGGGATGGATCTTTGGGGTGAGGCCAACAGAGCCATAGGCATATTCAGGTTTGCACAACAGCAGACACACTTCTCCCTTCTGCATGGAGGACACGCCAATATCCCATGCCTTGATCACTTGACCTATAGTAAACCAGTTGTGGGGACATCATGAACATTTACCACTGTCTGATGGCACAAATGCAATCATAATGAGGTAATACAGATTTGGGTGATTACTGTTAGTAGCCCAAGAATTAGCTCTATAATATGCATTACTGAAATAAGCTGAACATTGTGCCTAGTTGATTTTTGCAATGGACGAGCCATCAGCCACTTATGTCAGTATAACCAAGTACTGCAGGCACTGTTCATTGGGCCCCAGACAAAAAACTAACAGACAAGTTTGAAATCATTAACATTTCTTGCTGCCCCTGAGTTCAGCAAAGCCCAAGAATATGTCTCTGGGAGTCTATAGGGCAAACAACTAAGCATTAAAAGGGGGAGTGTGGTGGCCTAGTGGTTAAGATACTGAACTTTGGACCAGAAGGTCCCACATCAATTCAGTTGCTTGGATTGTAAAACTGTGGATAAGGGTGTTAAATGACATAAATGTAAATAAGACAGAATGTAAGAATAAAGATTATTGGACAAATGACTTTGAACCTGTCATTCTGAGCCATGCTCGGCTGCACAGGCTTTACTGGTATGTGAGTAAGTGTGTTTGGCACAATGTTACACAGTTTTAAAAACTCCAGCAGCACTATTGTGTCTGATCCAATTATAACAGCTAAACACACACTAACACACCACCGTCATATCAGTGTCACTGCAGTGCTGAGAATGATCCACCACCAAAATAATACCTTATCTGTGGTAGTCCTGGTGGGGGGCCTTGGTCATTAGAGAGCAGAGTAAAGGGGACTAGTCTGCAATTGTAGAACTGAAAAGTGCATCTATATGGTAATTGGAGGGGATAAAATGGACAAAATGTGTTGAAAATGTATTTGTTATGCATTATTATTAATGTTATTACAGCATATCTAGGGTTTATAGCATATGTGCTTTATGATAAAATATGGCAACCTAATCTTAAAGGAACCCTACGATTTCACTACAAATGTCACAAAGTACCCTAATACCTTTCCCCACGTTGAAGACAAATTTCTCCTTGTTGTCAAAACTGGAGTCAAACTTCTTCCCATTAAGCAATGTTCCAGCGTAGTACACACACACCTTGTCCCCAGTCATAGGTCTTTCTCCTTCTATACCATGTTTTTTAATAATCTGTGAATATTGTGAAAGAGAGTAATGATTATCTGTTATACTGTTCAGCTGTTATGAAATCAGACAGTAATTCAAATAATACTTCAGTAAAATCACTACAACCAAGGTTTGTCCGAAAGATTTGTGAAAGGGGGTTTTGTCATCTGTTTATAACAAGAACAATATAATTTTGACTTTCAATTATTTTGGTATTATTGGTATTATTTTGTTATATATATATATATATATATATATACTCACACACACATTCTAACTTGTTCTGAAAATCCATTTGATTTCAGGTGTCTGATTAGAAACTGGGAGTGTGTAAAAGAAGCGGGTACTTCACCCGCTGTCTCGAAAAAGGCTCACACAACAAACAAGCTCCAGGCGACCCAAACAGAACACCAACAGAGAATATACTTTGATCCAAAGTACGAGCAACTCCCAATTTTGTTGTCCACCATAAAGACACAGGTGACACCTTCACTACATACCCATCTCTACCTCACTTAACAGAAGAATATTTGTTGTAATGGCACTGTCCCTTTCAGTTGCAGCCATGAACTTGAACTTGGATTTATTGCAAATCAGGCATTTACTGGACCAAACCATGAGTGTGGAGGATCAATGGGCCCAGCTGTGGGCAAAATGTGTCATAAAGCCTTTTCGTATAGCAGTGGTAAAAGCACTCTTTTACGCCCTCTAGTGGTGTCATTTATGTGCCTCATATCATATCATAACTACATGTCATGTTTTGTAGCAATCCAACATTTCTATTCTTAGGTTTATTGTTGGTCAATGACAGTATTTTATATACTTATTTTTCTATTTCATTTAGGTAAATCAATGGGGCACCCAATGAAGCTCCAATCAGAATCTTAGGTTTATATTTTACACACTGTAACTCACAAGAGTGTGCGCACGCCAGAAATAACGCAATTACATCGATTCCACCACCCTGACGCTCACTGTCTGGCATGCTTCACTATAGGTGCTCTTGAGAAGCAGATACACCTTTACAGGCATTTAAGAACATTAAGGAGCATGTACTTTTAATGTTCTACTCAAGTAAAATATAAGGCATACTTAAATATTTACTTGAGTATATTTAATCAGACTAGTAGTACTTTTACCAAATTAAATAACTTATTTACTTATTCCATCTCTGTTTATTATTTATGACTAATAGCATTAACAGCGATTAAATTACATTCAGTTGTTCATAGGCTAAGCGATTTTGATGAAACAATGAAAATATTATGACAAATGGAAAATCATGACGTGAGATGTAGAGGATGAGCTAATGGAAAAATCAAAATGTACTAGCCTTGCACACTCCAAGATCTTTGTTTGGAGAGATGTCTATACCCTGTGATGCAAACAGAGCAACAGAGGACGAAGTAGAATGCAAGCCATCTTTAAATGTGGTCATCTCTCCAGTTAAGCATGTATCTGTTACCCTACAGTACAAACACACAGAAACTTGACATATGAAATTACTTGCAAAATCGGCAGTGTATCGAATACTTATTTTCCCCACTGTACATACACATAGGCCCCACTCCTTGCCATCTACAAAAATGTATGTCTGTGTTAATTGTCTTAAAGTCTTTACTGAAACTAACGATAGCGATATTAACATACTGATAATTAACCCTGTGTTTGTTGATGTGATCTGCATGCCCAGTTACATATATTTATATGAACATATAAGAATATTAAATCTACTACCTAATTATGGCCATCTAAACAATTACAAGTAGCTAGAAATTAGTTCAAATTAAAAAATTATGAAAAATTGTGTCAGATCTAATTGCACTCACTGCCAATGAACCCTGTCTTCACTTTATATAAATGTAACTAGAGCAGCACATTTTTTTTAGCTGGAATTCAGGTATCAATCACATATTCAACAAATGCACCATATGTTGTAGTACCCAGTGTTTCATCAGAAAGTGTTGGCAGATCATCCCACATTCTCAGTATCTGTATATATGGAATTTGGTCAAATAAAGACAAATCTAAAATTATGTTTCCCTGTATTAAAAAGTTTTTTAAGTAAACATTTTTAAAACATAAATAATATGTTGAGAGTGGACACTGTAGCATCTTGCTGTCGATGAGTCCTGTAGTTCATACAAGGTTTTACAGCTTCCTGTGGTATAATTTTAACCACTCCTAAAATAGTACTAATAAATACAGTGGCACAGTCACCTGTTTCTAAACACATCCTGTTTTTAAAAGGATAACACCCTGTATTAAATAGGAAACTAAGAAATGTGAAATTAAGAAAAAAATATATACATAAATAGTTTCTTAAAATAAAGAGAGAATATAATGTAAAAAAAGACTTCTGACTATGTTGTTTCTGTGTATTTGTTAAACCATTTAAATCCATTTCCATCTATGTGTAAAACTACTTTTTAATATGCCTATATTTTTGTGAATATACCTTCACCAGAAGTCCAACCACTGATATTCTCGCTCTATTTTCTTAACATTCCCAGGCCTAAAGCACAATTAAGCATCCCAAAGACTCTGTGACACTGAAGAAAACAGAAGAATGCAGACCTGAAGACTGTTTCGGCATACTTAATTTCAATATATTTACTTTTAAAAGAGGTTTGGGTGTATATATGCTTATTCAGAATCCCTCTGTCAAGTATGTGTGTAGGTGTGTGTGGGTGCCTGTAGTGGGAGGGGTGTGTGTATGAGAGAGCGAGACAGTGTGTGTATACCAAAGCTCATGAGTGTGTGCAAGGGAACACCATGTTCCCTCTATGTACACTTCCTGGCTCAATCCAATGGCATATTCCAAATTACAACCTTCAAAACTGGACTTGCAGAGCACTCCCTATCATTTAACTTCCAAGTGTATAACTAGACCTGCTTATCATTTCTGAAGTAATCACCTTAGCTCACTCATTACTAAACATAAAAATCACTCACAATTCACAATTAATCACAACCATTAGCAACAGGACCGATAAATGAGAACAAGCCAGGAAAAGCCAATTTTTATAATAATACTCTTTTTTTGTAAGGTTAAGATCTTTATATTTAGTCACTATGTGTGCCTCATGAGCATTAAGTCAGTACATCGACTAAGGAAATGACGGAAGAAAATCAAGACTAGGGAACATTGAGTCCATTTCTGCAAGATACACACTATGACTCAAGGACCGCACTCAAAGAACTTAATGTTTATATGCGCGCACACACACACACACACAATCAGAACTAGAACAAATCTGCTATGACTTAAATAGCAACAAAGTAATCCATATGCACACTAATAAATACTAACAATCACAGGAATATACATAGTGAGACATGCTGTTTTATTTTCAACCTGAACGTAACAGTGATTATATAATTGTTCCACAATTGTATAATAAATGTTATATAATTGTTTTGTCCTCCAAATTATTTTCCTAAATTAGTATTCAATAAATGTAACTAAATTCAAACAATTATTCAAAGAAGCTTTATCCATTCTATACATCACATGTGGTGTGTTAATAAAAATAAAACAAGTTACTGAAATGCAATTAAATTTCTATATTGGTGTAAAATTGTGGCAGCTCTTCAGAAATCGAACAATATGCGAATGGAAAAGATAAATATAATTCTGTTCAGTACATCTTTGGTAAGTGATCAAATCAAATTTGTGTATCTGCCCTTTCTGTTTACAAGTGGAGTGGCATACTAAGTAAGCCACTAATTTATCTGCAGCTCTCCACACAATTAAAACACTACTGTAATTATGTCTATAGCAACCTGTCTGAATTTCACCTACATTGGAATGATGTACTGTATCTTCAAATCATTCTTCGTCTGATAAGTTGGCATTCCCCTTGTGGGTTCCACACCAGACGCTTCTGAAAGAAACCAGGAACGACAGTTGGCTCTTTCTGTCCGACACATCATCCACAACAAATTACATCCACACTACAGATAACTGGCACACAGAAACCTTACGGGTCAGTCTGACCCAAGCATACAGAACATGTACAATCATTATTGGGTTTTGTTCTTTGTTTTTTCTTTTCTCTGACATGCATTCCCTTTTATCTTTCCATGGCTTCAGCTGAGCGGGATTTAATATAATTTCATTACATAGCACCAATGAATAACCGGTATGTTCTGTTCTAATAAGACAGGAACATGACAACAACTACACGTCATCATGAATTCTAGTAAAAGCCTGAAGGCTAGCCTGAAGGGTGATGTGAGCTAAGAATGTACAGTGTATTTACACCTACACTTCAGGGGCATTCTAAGAATATGATGGCTTCTTTTTGCGACACCCATGACGAAATGCTCAGAAAAAGGCTTTTCTTTCTGTTGCACAATTATTTACATATTCTTATTATTATATTGTAATTGAAATAATCATCACTGGTCATGTCATTGGTCATGTACAGAAGTTTTAACAATTTCACATAAAACCTTTTTACCCTTATTTACTACATAACATTAACCTCAGTGCGATATATTATATTATATGACAAAAATGCTGCCCATGCTGCTACACATAAAGCTGGCTAAAGTAC
>JAYJMA010096315.1:0-22069 GCA_036873895.1 Parotocinclus cabessadecuia
CACCAGTCATTTTATTAGGTACACCTTGCTAGTGCTAGATTGGGTTAAATTGGCCAGTGTGTATAAACTGAATTATACAGTATGCGACACTGCTCACAAAAATTAGGAGATATATAATGGGGTTATGAGTATAAATAGCTGATGGTAAACAGATGGGTGTTGGCTTCAAACCTCTTCACTGTGGTTGCTTTGCGTTTCTTTTTTCTGACTAGGTCCAGGAGATGCAGGCCTCATACCTGAAGCACAAGCCAACAAGCAATAATGTTAAATAGCTTGGATGCACTGTGAGATACAGAGGAATGAATGCACAAGGTGAATGGAAATGCAGTAACCTGTCAGCACATTGCTGCTTAGGTCCTGGTCAGGTACGGTTTGTTCAGGAACAATGCTGATGTTGTTTGATTCACTGTATTTGCGATTTTGAGTGTTTTTCACAGTGCTCACAGCCACATAGAGCTTCTGTAGCTCCGAGTCGAACTCTAGACTGTGCTCGGGCTTATCCATCTGAAGAAGTCTCTAATAACATGGCAAAGAAAGAAAGACAAAGCGCTTTCACTACGTGACCAGCCACTATGTTCAAGATTGCTCCACAGATTCACATTGACAAGTGTATGTATATGTGTATAACTATAAAACCAAATATGCCATAACATCAAAAAGAGATTATTATTACACTTAGTTTTTTTATAATTACAGACTGTAGTCCAGCTGTATCTCTGCATACTATCTTAGACCTTTTTCAGTCTGTTCTTCAATAGACAGGACCACAGATCAGGTACCATGTGGGTCGTAGATCATTCTCAGCACTACATGATGACTGATGTGAAGTAAAAATTACTGAGCAGCAACACATTTTACTGTCTCTGACATCTACTACAACTGAACTATAAAGTGGACCAGCAAGGTAGGTGTGTCTAACAGAATGGAGGGTGAGTGGGCACACTATAAAATCTCCAGCAGCTAATCCACTCGTACCAGCTCAACACACACCAGCATGACCCCATTGCATCAGTATCGCTACAGTCCTGAGAATGATGTACCACCCAAATAGAACCTGATCTGTGGGGTTCTGATTATTGAAGAACAGGGTGAAAGGGGACCTATGAAGTATGCAGTGCAACCGGTGGACTGCAGTTTGTAATTGTACAACCACAAAGACCACCTCTATAGCAAGTGGAGCTGATAAATTGGAAAAAGATGGCAGAAACAATGGGTTGGTTTTAATGTTACAGCAGATCGTCGCAGTCTTCTGAAAGTGAAAGTGAATCTGTGTAGCAGCATTCAAAATCATTTCAAATCCCAATTATATCCTTACTGTAAACATTTTCACAGGGACTGATTAGACCTAGTCTCAGCTTTGTGTGTCTTGGACTTACCTACAGCCCTACGCAAAACCTCACAAGCAGTTAAACACCCTCTTCCGCAGCATATCTTTAAATAAGCTTACCAAATAAAGACGGGGTCAAATTGGTGGCCAGATTCTCCCCAAATGAGGAACAATTTTCCTACAACTATTCCCATATACAGTTGGTTTGGAATGTGTATATCCACACGTTACATAGAGCCTCCATACAGCCATGACAAATGAACAGAGAGGTCAAACGTAAGGACATTAGACGGGAAGGCAAGAGGGGTGTATCATACAGGAACTCCCCTATTTATACCTGGTAAACATGAAAAGTCAATAAGCTGTGGTTGGCAACATGTCTGTGGCCCAGCTACCTTATTTTACACTTAACCACCACATAGCTTATGGAAGATTCCAGAAGAACACCAGGTATTTAGGTAAGCTACAACTATCTGTACAGACATAGACATAAACATTCACAGTAACATCTTGAATTATAAGGTCATTGTTGCACCACTGCCTAAATACAGCCAAACAGTGCTATCTGAATGTACCTTGTACCTGGAAATGGCTCAGATAAGAAATATTTGAATAATGGCTTCTCAGTATTTTTTATTTCTCATGTAAAAACCTCTACCTTGTTCTAGTGTCTTCAAATCTCTATTAATGCCAGTTTAGAGTGGCGTGTTTTGTGTGTTGTGTACATATGTGCAGTGTATAGAGAAGGAAACATTTGGAAGTATGCCACGCAAATGGAGGCCTCAAGCATGCGCATGCCACATCGCCCTCCCTCAAGTTATTAATTAGTAAATAACTGTTGCTGTAGAAGCATGAGTATACATAAAAAGAGTATAATATCCTTTGCTGTCTCACAGCGATGTACTTCACTAATTTATCTTAAAATAAATCACTGACTAAATCAAAAGTATAGCATAGTACTAATAAGTGAAATAAGTGGAAGCTGCAGGTAGAGGCAAAGTGCCACTCACACAACTAATGTAGTAGTGTGCAAAAGTCTTTGTCACTATTAGATTTGTTGCTTTTGGTACAAACATCGTTTATAGAATATTGTCAATGACTGGATCCAATAACTTGGAATTGCCACTCCTTAATACTCTTTACTATTGATCTTTAAACATTTCCTTAAACAAAGCCTTAGCATACCTTGGCTTTTTCACCATATTCCCATTTCCAAAAAAAATAAAAGGTCTACCTGGCATCCTGATGAAGCTGCCAGATGCTGCCCCTGCTCAGCTGTAAGGGGAGGTCACACTATATACAGTATGTCACAAAATTGAGTACATCCCTCACATTTTTGTGACTATTTTATTCTATCTTTTCATGTAACACTGATGATATATACACACTGTTGTTGCCAGTGGTTTAAACAGCAATGGCTATGTGTTAAGTTATTTTGAGGGCACAGCAAATTTACACTGTTATAAAAGCTGTAGACTGACTATTTTGCACTGTGTCAAAGTGTCATATTTTCAGTGTCCCATGAAAAGATTTCATACACTTTTGTTTTTTTTTTTTAAATGTGAGGGCTGTAATCACTTTTTTGAGATACTGTACTTGCTACTGTAGCCTATACAAGTTGTTGTTTTTTTAAATACTAAATATAAATGTCTTTTTTCTGTTTTCTGATTGTATTCTGGTCATTATGCCACTGCTAACATATCTAATCTAAGGGTTAAACAAGATTTCTAGAAAGTACTGTATATCAGTTGCAATACACTGGTACACACTGACTATGTGCAGAGTTTGCTTCATCAGGTTTTAGCTTTAGAGACTCATGTTCATGTTCATGTTAGAGATAATTTCAAGCATCCTGAAAATACCTACTAAAGATATATACTAAAAGGTACAACCCAAGCAATGAGCAACGATACATTTTAGTAGTTTTACTTCTGAGAGAAGACTGAAATTTCTCAGCTCCCTGCCATTTAACATGTCTCAGACAGAGTATAACTGCAAATGTTTAATCTACAGTGTAGAGCCTTCCACACCTCGAAGTGGAAAGCAAGATGTCACAAGGTCACAAAAAAGTCATAAAAAAGTCACTAAAAGACAATTGTCTCACAAAACACGTTGGGCATACAATACTGTGCAAAAGTCTTAGACCACCGTTAGATTTCATATACCATTGTTTTAGTAGTCAAAGTCAAATGTATTTATATAGCGCTTTTTACAATGGAGCATTGTCTCAAAGCAACTTTACAATCTTATATTATCTTTAAAAAACAATCCCAAGTTGAGCAAGCTTAAGGCAACAGTGGAAAGGAAAAACTCCCTGACTAAAGAAGGAAGAAACCATGGGAGGACCAGGACTCAAAAAGAGGCCCATCTTGCTTGGATGGCCTAGATGTTAATTGAATAATTAAGTTGTAGCAATAGTAAAATTAAGTAAATAATAGAATTTAAATCAATAATCAAATTTAAATTAGTAATAAAATTATTAAGTATTAATTAGCAACAAAATAGATTTAAGATAGTGGTAGTGGTATAATTACTATATAAAATTATTTCTCAGTCTCTTTATTAAAATACAACCAAAAATACATTTTTATGCTGTATAAATGTTAACATTTTTTTATTTAAAAATTATTAGGATAAACTTCTATAGTCTACAATGGAAAATACAGTATTTATTGTGACCTCCGCTTACACTTAAACAACAGCAGCCAAGAAACAACTTTTTTCAAAGCGAGACAGGGCGAAAAGGTGAAGATATGGTGGAATGAAGATCAGTGGAAAAGAGAAATACAACCCTAAATCTGAAAAAAAAAATTGAGACAGTATTGAAAATGTCAATTATAAATGTTAAGTTTTATTTAACTGTAGACATTATGAACTCAAGATAGTTCATGTCTTGTCTGGTCAACTTCATTTGTTTATAAACATCCATTTTTGGATATGGTACAAGTAGAACTGGGATTAATCATCTACAGTGGTGCCTGAAAGTTTGTGAACCCTTTAGAATTTTCTGTATTTCTGCATAAATATCCTTATCCCATCTGTGAAACATGGTGGTGGTAGTATCATGATTTGGGCCTGTTTTGCTGTATCTGGGTCAGGAGAGCTTGACATCATTAATTACGGCTAAAATTAACTTTTGCTGTATCTGGGCCAGGACGATTTGACATAATTGATGGAACAATTAATTATAAATTATATCAAAGAATTCAAAAGAAAAATATCAGGACATCTGCCCATGAACTGAATCTCAAGAGAAGGTGGGTCAAGCAGTAAGATAATGATAATGAAGTACACAAGTTGTTCTACCAAAGAACAGTTAAAGAAAAATTAAAGCTAGGTTAAAGTAAAGTTAAAAAATAAAGTTTAAGTTTTGGAATGACCAAGTCAAAGTCCTGACCTTAATACCATTAAAATGTTGTGGAAGGACCTGAAGTGAGCAGTTAATGTAAGGAAACCCACCAACATCCCAGTCGCTGTGCAGGACTGATCAACAGTTACCGGAATCATTAAGTTGAAGTTATTGCTGCACAGGGGAGTCACACCACATACTGAAAGTAAAGGTTCACATACATAAATGACAAAGTATAATCTTTTGATCTCTTTTGTTTAACTGGGTTCTCTTAATCTACTTTTAGGACTTGTGTGAAAATCTGATCATGTTTTAGGTCATATTTATGCGGGAATACAGAACATTTTAAAAGGGTTTACAAATATTCGAGCACCACTGTACATACCTATAAGATTCATAACTATTCAAGAATACACAACCATGTGTGACGGACCCACATTAACTATTTTAGGCACCAAAGTTATTGATTCAGCAACACAGACACACCTGGAGAATGGATTTTATATTTCCAGGTACTTGCACACATTATGATATTTTTTTTTCAAGATGTGCCTCAGTTCTAAATTGAGATATGAAGGGTTTGACACGGCTATGCAAAAAGAAACAGCGAACTGAGACATGTAATGGTAGAGTGATATTCGCATAGAGGAAAGCCAAACAGACACATCAAAGATCAGGCAGTCAAGGGCAGTGGAAATGTGGATGCAAACCCTGAACAACAAGTAAAAAAATAAGGAAAAAATTAACTCATCTGCCACAGATCTGCTAGATGTTTCAACTTTGGTTCAAAATCAAAGCATTACACTTGCGCCACATTTTTTAAAAATAGAGTTCATTTTTTACTTAGCAGGAAGAAGAGGAAACGAGAAACTCTGACCTGGACCTGTGTTCGTTAAGTATTTCACGACAGGTAGAACTGAACAGTAATAAAAGTGTCAAACTGAAATTTCCATTTCTAAAGTTGTTTCATACAACCTTATAGCAAAAGCAGTTGGGACAGTATGGAAAATGCAAATTAAACAATGCAGTGTCGTACATTTACTTTGACTTGATTTGTTTATTGCAGAGAGTTTGGACCTGGGATATAACCCCAAATACAATTTAGCTGTAAAATAAAAGCAGATGACAGTTATTTGCAAATCCTTTTCAAGCCATATTCAATGGAATAGAAGATACTTAATGTTCAATATGTCAATATTCATTCATTTTGAATTTGATGCCTGCAACACGTTCCAAAAGACTTGGTACAGGGGCAACAAAAGACTGGAAAATTTGAGGAATGCTTAAAAAAGTGTTTGGAACATTCCACAAGTGACTGTCATCTTTGGGTATAAAGGGAGCATCCCCGAAAGACTCAGTCATTCACAAGCAAGGATGGGGCGAGGGTCACCACTTTGTGAACAACCGCGTCAGCAAAAAGTCCAACAGTTTAAGATCAACATCTTTGGTGAGTTTGTCACTCTGTCTACAAGTGCAAGTTAAAACTCTACCATGCAAAGTGAAAGCCATATATCAACAACACAAAGAAACATCGCCGGCTTCTCTGGGCTCGAGCTCATCTGAGATGGACTGATGCAAAGTGGAAAAGTGTCCTGTGGTCTGAAGAGTCCACATTTCAAATTGCTTTAGAAAATCATGGACGCCATGCCCTCCAAGTGAAAGAATAAAAGTACTGTCAGGATTGTCATCAGAGCAAAGTTCAAAAGCCAGCATCTGGTGCCATGCCGCCAACCAAGCAAAGTCTTTTTCAGGGACATTCCTGTTTATTTCAGCAAGACAAAGCCAAGACACATTCTGCATCCCGGACCTTTCTCCTATTGAAAATATGTGGTGCATTATGAAACGCAAAATACGACAACAGAGAATCCGGACTGTTGAGCAATTGAAGTTTTACAAAAATGAGAGAGAATTCCATCTACAAAGCTTCAACAATTAGTGTCCTCAGTTCCCAAACACTTATTGAATGTTGTTAAAAGGAAACGTTAACACAATAGTAAACATACCCCCGTCCCCAAACTCTTCAGGCAAAAAATTAAAAATGAGTGAATATTTGCAGAAAACAATCAAGGTTATCCATTTGAACATTAAATATATTGCCTTTGTATTCTATTCAACTGAATATGGGTTGAAAAGGATTTGTAAATCATTGTATTCTGTTTTTATATATGTTTTACACAACGTCCCACCTTTATTGGAATTGGGGTTGTATTTCATGTTTTGTCTGGTCAACATTTCATATGTCAATAAACATCCACTGTGAAAGAGTCTTGAGAATATGCAGAATCCCGAAGCAAAAATATGACAATGACCCCATTGTGTTAGAATAAGATAAAATATTGCCTTAAATGCTTCATTGATTGCTATCTTTAGTGCCAAAAGGTATTTTAACTGCTGTGAAAAGGAATGGCAACATTACAAAGTAGTTAATAATTTACTGCCCCAATGTTTTTTAAATGTGTTGCAGACCTATAATGCAAGAATAGTTGAATGAAATGAAGATGACCAGACATAACATGAACTGTCTACAATGAAATGACACTATTGTATTGTATTGTGTGGTTTACTTGTGCAGCGTGTGTTTTCTGAATGTTCTTCCTCACCAGAGGCTAAGACTGAGAGGACGATGTGACACATTACACAGACCTGGGGTGAGTTTTTCAGAGTACATGAGTATGTGTATACATAATACATGGCTATACTGAAATGGCTCTCACCTGGGCAAAGTTCTCTCGAAATGTCTCATCGTCAAAGGGTTCAGTCTGAAGCCTACCTGCACAGTCACAGACATAGACACACACAAATAACAGCTGACCAACATATGTACATGCGTCCCTAAAACCACCATTGTTGCTACATGTGCACGTGTTTAAGTGTTATGTACCTCTTGCAAGCACCGCTCCATTGTCTTTGTAGTCCTGTATCTCCGAATCCTTCCTAACTAGTAGTGCTGCGAGTTCCCCAACCTGCCTTTGCAATGCTTGAGTCATAGCCAAAAGGGGGCGCACTAGATTTTTAGACACCTTTTACAAACAAGACAAAAAGAAAACTGGTCTTACCTCTTGTGGATACTGCCACAACACTAATATGCTGTCAGAACACGCAGGACCTATATAAAAAATACCGTGGGGGCAAAAGTCTGACGCCTAATCTAATAAAAAGGCCTGTTTGGTCTTTGATCCTAAAAAACACCTCAGAGCTTTGCAACAACTACTTAAAGAACAAAGAATATCAAGGATTGCTGACTATAACCAACTTTCTAACCTGTCACCAGACCTATAACGCATCAAACACTTATGGGAGTACTTGAAGTCTTTCAGTAAATTTCAGTAACCTTAATTAAGTCCATGCCAGCATGAGTGCACACTGTGATTACAACAAAAGCGAGAACATACCCAATACTACATTTGGTCTTTTTCCAAATATTCAAATAACATGCAGTACTGTGCAAAAGTCTTAGGCCACCATTACATTTGTTGTTTTAATGAGCATATATACCATGGTACATGGTATAACAACAACTGACACACAAGTTTTTAACTTGAGTTTGTCATGCTATAATACTCTTTTCCTTATGCATTCCAGCTTTTTATTTGAGTCTTGGAGTTGTGCAAGCGTAAGTACAGTAAATACAATTGTAGCCAATAGAAAGGTTTTTCAATACTTCATACAAATTTCCTGTATTTTGTTGGTTGTGTAGTAATAACGAGACTAAGAAATAATTCTGAATGAACATCATCCCATTGCAAAAACCTAGTAAATCTAGTATAATGGGGGCTCGGTGGGTAGCAGTGGTGCAGAGCAAGCACAGCAAGTCCCATGGTAAAGTGGCTTGGGTCCTCCCCGTGTCTGCATGGGTTTACTCCGGGTTCCTCCCACAGTACAAAGACATGCGCATTAGGCTAATTGATTACTCTAAATTGGCATTGACTTGTGTGTGCATATTTATGACTAGTCTTGAGATGAACTTGTGTGTGGATATAACCTTGTGTGTGTCGCTAAGATGGCCACTGATGGCATTGATGAAGCAAAATAAAAAAAACCAAACAAACCTAATCTAATTGTGGCCTAAGACAGTACTGTATACTAAAGAACACTGTGTTCAATTATCTTCCTCTCCACTTTGACTTAGACCTCCCCACTGTATATTGTATGGTTCATACCAGCACTACTGGGGCAGGGCTGAAGAGGAATTCCCAATAAAAGGGCACACCTCCCAGCTCACTCTTAAGCCTGACAGTTAGGTGGCTGCCCTTATGCTCAAGCATGAAGGTTGCTCCTGTGCTCTGGTCATCTGACTGCCCGGTGAGACACGGCACAGCCAAAGAGTGCAGGCGAGCGAAGAATGCCTGCACAGGTGCCCTTAGGCGCTTATTCAGATCCTGCAAGGGACACAAGGGAGGATATGTAACATTGTCTAGACAAAGTATTCATTCTGGTCTTGTTGTTTGAGTACATTCTTGCCTGTGCTCGACTCTGAATCCGATCTGCGCTCATCACTTCATCCCAAACATTGTTCAGGTCAGTCAGCAGCACCCGATATTCTGTGTCACCAAACCAGGCTTTGGCCAACAACTTAGAACCTCCTATATTCACTGGTATCCAGGGTAGAGCCGACAAAGCTGCATCCATGCTCTCCATGCTCTCTCTCTGCCAGTCAAAACACCTAGAATTTGGGAAGAAATTGAGGTTAAATGCTATCTAATATTACTTCTCATAGTTACACGCTATAGTAATGCAATATAAAATACACTCACAGATCAATATTTTGTTCATTTTAACAGTTCCACTTACCATACAGATGCACATAGTATTTCTACTATTACAGACTGTATTCTATCCGTTTCTAAGCATACTTTGCTCGTCCCCTTTACTCTGTTCTCTAATGGTCAGGACCCCCACATGACCAGCACAGATCAGGTATTTTATCCAGTCAAGTGGATTATTCTCAGCACTCCAGTAACTTTGAGCTGGTGGTGATATGTTAATGTGTAATGTGTTGGTACGGATGCATCAGACAAGGCAGCGCTGCTGGAGATTTTAAAGACTGCAGAACTGAAAATAGTCCACTTACCAAAATGTCCAAGGAGGATTAGAGGATGTCTAACACAAACTGCACAACAACAGATGAGCCTGTCAGCATCCTGATATTCCTATATACATGGTCCCATAGTTCAAATGTTATGAGACTTGATCAGTAAGCCTTTTGCATCTGTCCAAAAACAATAGTTACAAATGAATGCTTTGAATAAAGAGTAAATTATTATATCGTGGCTGAAGGTTGCAGATGCCAGGACAGCGAACCCAAACTGGTAAATCAAACATACCTGTTAAATGCACTTAAGAAGCATGTGCATGCATAAACTCTTTAGTTTCACTGTGTGGTTCTTTAACTTCTAAATGCAATAATAAATGCAATTACTTCATAATTATAACCACTTGATAATTAAAACCACTGTATTACGTCCAAAGTTGTGAAGCAAATACTAAATAACTTTTATTGAAACGTATGGATTAAACAATTTAAGCACATGCATCTGCCAACACAGGTACACTTTAAAGGTTATAGTTGACCTAATGGGTGGCTTTAGAACATTCATACCTGGAAGCCCACGCAGAAAAAACACAGACAAGAAAAAAAACACACTAACAGAGGCCGTAGCCAGGCAAGATCTCAAGGTCTGTGGAGCTGTGTAACCACTGTGTCACTTAGATTTTATCTTCATATGATTTCATGTAATATTAAGTACATTACCCTTATTATTGTAAAAACAGAAAAAGAAACAGAAACACACAGAGTGAGAGAGAGTGAGAGAGAGAGAGAGAGAGAGAGAGAGAGAGAGAGAGAGAGTTAGTTAGTTAGTTACACATACTGCTCAGAAAAATATAAAATAGGGATACTTTAAAATTAAACATCTCATAATGGAATATCTTCCACTTATGTTAGCAATGTGCTTACTTTAATAGAGTACCGTTAAGTTAACTGTTAAGCAGTGAATGAGAAAGTAAACTTTGCTGATTTCCAGTTGGTTAAAATACAAAACGATTGAAAATGCACTGAATTATTTTCCAATATCGTTGATAAAAACTGATTTTCATTTTTAAAACAATATTATTATAGTGTTCACATTTGTCTGCACATAGCTGGTCAAGAATAAACATCAGCACCAGCTAAAGCACAGCAAATCTCACATCTCCAAAACGTCAATTTTTGTAAATGTGACTTAATTCTTGGCAATTATTCATATTAGATTAACGCTAATAAGACTCTCGTTAGTTTGTTTGGGATGGATAAGGAGAATCGTGCAGTTTAACAAGACCGCTGCTATTAAACCATAATGAAATAATATAGTGGGTACTTGAGAGCAGTCACAGCGCTTCTTGTAACACTTGTGCACTTATAAAGACAGATCATGGATTAAACGAGATCTGAGTTAAGTATATCACCAAAAGTGTAATCATGATAAAGGAAGAAATCGTTGTAAATAACAAGAAAAACCATACCAGTATAAAAACAGTTCCGAGTGTCACGTCCATAATAAATCCGACCTGGCTAAAAAGCTCCACCAAATAGTTCCGCTTTGCAATGTAGCCTTGTGTTTAGTGCGCGAGTGCTGCTTGTTGTAACTCTTAAAAGTTCATTTTCTACAGTTTCTCAACACTGAATCTAACAACACACTTACTTACTAATTACTCTTAGGGACAGCACAGTCCTACCCACCGAGCCTCACAGCATGAAGGTGCCGGGTTCAATCCCAGAGAAAACCTGGAGACATGATTAAAATGTTTATTTTAAAGTAAATTATTCGATTAAATTCAATTTTATTTGTATAGTGCTTTTTACAATAGACATTGTCACAAAGCAGCTTTACATTGGATGAACAATTGTCACAACTTGGATTCTATTGTCCCTAATCAGCAAGCCAAATGGATTTTGGATTTTTTTTAAAAGTAATGCATAGGTGGAATATGGACTGACGCAACAATGCAAAAACAAGATTTCACACAGAATGTATTGGGGCACAGCTGTACCCTTCTGGGTGTCAATTAGCCATAGGAACACATAAAAAAAAATACAAACATTTTATATATATATATGTCACTACAAATATACACTAACTTATTTTTATTAATTGCATTCATTTTATTTATGCTAACCTAACTGACGTAGTTGCTTTAATGGTCTAATATATACATTTGGTATGTTATGCCACTATAAAATATTATCTGAAATATATTGCGCTCAAAATTAGGTGATTCCTCAAAATAAAATATCCCACAATAAAATAAAACAATACCACACAATAAAAGTAACAATGTGGTAATAATAATAAGGTTACACATATGCTGATCTAACTTCAGTTTCCACATTTAAATCAATCAATAATCGTTTATAATATATTTTTTAAAAGGTTTACATTGGGTGTCCTAATTTTTTCCCACACTACTGAATTGTTCTATTTTATTACAAACATAAACAACACTTTAATTCATAATTAATAGACCTTTAATGACAATCATGATTCAACTAACCCCCCCCCCCCTTAAAAAATTCTAACTTCTCAATACCTAAAATGCAAATATTTAATATAATATAATATAATATTATAGTCATATTGAGTAACCTGTCTCAATCCTAAGACAAATCTCAAATCTTTTATCAGTGGTAGTCAAGCAAATCCTTACATTTGCAACTCAAATCATGTCAAGTGACCCAAGTCCCCTGTCATTACCCTGTCTGGATTGTGGTTGACTTTCTTTACAATGTTTGCATCCTTGCAACAAACCAAAAAATACTGGCGCTGATTGAAAATGGTGCCGCTCCAGCTTTTGAAAAGAGCGTGAGGCATTAAGGGAATTGTAGTTTCAGTAGAGAATTTGCGTGGGGTGTCCTGCAGTTCTGCTCAGCAGTCTAGGAAAAAACTGCCTTTTACCACTGTTATTTTAGTGGTAAAATAATAATAATAATAATATTATGTATTATTATTATTAATAATAATAATAATAATAACTCTTGTGCAAATCACATTTCAGGGAACTATTCCATAAAGTGAGCTAACTCAGTAAGCCAGAGTTGAGCATGGCCTAGATGTATTCAGAAGAACATATCCCATTTAATTTACTACTTTGTACACTGCTCACAAAAATGAGGAGATATTTAGTGATGGGATATTTCATTATTTATGTAATTTATGTAATGTGAATTTCATAATTTATGTGATCAGTACATTTTGAGGTCCAGCAAATACTGACATTAAGATACAATACTTTAAACAAATAAAATAACATATAAAAGAATGACTACTATAGATTATCCTAGATATCTGAATATCTTATAAAACTTTGTATTTAATGTAGTATAATATCAGTTGTATCAGTTGAGAGAGAGAGAGTAACAAAGAACTATTTAAGTACTCAAGTACTAAAATGCAGTACTTCTACTTTTTTTTGGAGTATTAGTTTTTTGTCCTATTTCTATGTTTCTATATTTCTTGATTCATTTAATATTTTACTCTGATACATTCATGTGCCGAATCGTTACTATAAAAAAAAATTATAAATCATACCAAACTCATAGTATGAATGCCAGAGCAGTAGATGACTATCATAAGGTTTGATGAAGCTGGCTTATGATTGGACGATTCAAGCTATCAAGATGTATATAAAAAGGCCACATGCTTCCCTTCAGCCTTTTTCACTGATGTCGAGATGGATGAAGACGATCCAGGAACACCACCATCAAGACAAAATTCTTGGACATTATATGATAATGGAGATAGTAATGAAAGCGACCACCCCTGGCCCTACGTACAGTCCATGTTTTTAGTTTGTCGGCACAAAAGACAATTCATATAGAATGAAGTGCCTACTCTGTCTCGAAAGTTTGCGAAAAAATGGCCTTCCAAAATTCACCGTCGCATTTGAAAAAGCATATCAAGGTAAGCTAAATATAGCTAACTTAATAAACTAGCCTAACTGGTATAACTAATGCTAGATTATTTTAACTGATTGTTCCAAAGTTGCTGCGGGTAAATGCAGGGCAGTAGGTCTGTTAATCGATTTCTACATTTTACCACCTTTGTAAACAAGCAAATTAAGTACATCTGCTGTTTTTCTTTGGAAGTTCGACATTTTTTTTTTTAACAAACAAATTGTGCACCTAATGTTTGAAATAAAATAAACAATAAATAAAGCAAACTTTTTGATTACGTTCTTTAATATAACAATACTTTTACATTCAGTACTTGAGTAGTAATTTTTACAATACTTCTACTTGCAATACTTAAGTTTTAAATAATACTTCTACTCAATTCATCTTTTTGATATAGTACTAGTTCTGCTCCAATACTTTACACTCTCTCTCTCTCTCTCTCTCTCTCTCTCTCTCTCTCTCTCTCTCTCTCTCTCTCATATATATATATATATATGACTAGTCTTGAGATGAACTTGTGTATGGATATAACCTTGTGTGTGTCGCTGCGCTGACATAACCACTGATGCCAATAGCGACATTAAAGAAGCCAAGTAACTAAAACCAACAAAATCTTCTAACACAGATGACCTACAGGATTAAGCACATCGCAAATAGGCTAAATAAACTGTATTGAGCACAGACAAGATTTCCCATGTAGCTTTGCTCCTCTTGTTTTTTTTTTTTATTATTTTTGTCTAAACTCTGTTTCGCTTTATTCTATCCATTCTCTCCATTTAATTTTTAACCTGTCCATCTGAAGCTTGGGACCCATCTGTTAGAATTATAGTGACCCTAATGATGTACAGTATATGGCTTGAAACAGACATTAGATTTGGATCAGTGGCTTTCCTTAGAACTAACGCAGGATGTCACAGCACAGGCAGCTGGCCATTTCAAAATTCACTGCCTGACAGTTTAGTTTACTGAGTGAAATGAAGTTTATTGAGAAGTGAGAAATTGATTGCTACCGCTGATTAAAATGTATGTCCTTAAAGGGAAAGGGTGTTGTTAAAATTTCTTCACACCTTCTATGTTAACTATATTTGAATGACATAATAAATCACTGTAAAAGTGCTCAGATGCATAATATGTCATTTTAAAAAAATCAATGATAGGTAAAGAACATCACCAATGTGATCTTAAGATTTATACACTGCAGTTTCTCCTAGGCACAAGTCTGTTGCCTTTCAGGATTTTTTCCCCTCGGGTTGTAGCAAAAATATTGAAAAGGACATGCACTAGACCTGCCCATACCAACAGTTTCTTAGACATACTGTGAAGATGTTTGGGTGTTAGCCCACCTGAGCATTGAACCCAGGACCTTCTTGCTGTAAGGTAACAATACTACCCACCAAGCCACTGTAACACCCCTTGTTGTAGCTCTTAGAAGTTCATCTTAATTTTCTATATTTTTTTAAACACCAAATTGAACAACACACTTACTTAACGATTCCTAATGAATATTGCACAATCTTAGGCAGCTTTATTTTATTTTTGCATGGCTACTCTGTACTGTTATGCTTTATATTAGTAAGCGGACTGACTTTTCAGCACAAAACTAAGAAATTCATAAAATGTAGTCGCATAGCATCTTATATCTTGTAAAATAAACAGCATTTATAAATTATTTCTGCAATAGGATAGTAAGTGGACATTGGTCTTCTCAGTCATTGTCAGAAAATCCAGATGATACAACTTTCTACTGAATAGGTAACTCGGGATTTGTTCCATACTGTCATTTTCACAGGGGGGAATATGTTAAAAGTATCATATTAAAGTTGCTTAATAATAAAATGTTCCTTACAGTTATTAATGCATTTACAGTCAACAAGAGAGAGAGAGAAAGAGAGAAAGAGAGAGAGGAAAATGGCTCATGTAGTGGTGATATGACCATATTTACAGTCAGACATAGCAGGCTTTTTTTCCTAACCAAAGAAGGACAGTTTCACTAATCATAAAACTTCTAGCCTATTATGACTGAGTGCAAGAGAGTTAAAGTCAATTTATCTTTTTATTAATACAATGCCATTATTATAGGTACACAAACACGCAATAGCCAACTTTGTGTTAACACAAAAAGTACTCCAGGAAAGGTGATAATGCCAAAAATATACTTTCCATTACTAAGTGATGATATCAGCTATAATTTATTTAATGACTCAAGTCAACAGTGGCATAAAGAAAGCATGTTGTATGGTGGTTCTGAAGGCACTGCTATTTTGTTTCAAAGAGACTATAAGTCAGTGGGTAAAGCATATCACTTTTGAGTATGTAAATACACTACAGTCATTTATTCTATCCTCTATCAACATGAGCTATGGAGTAGCTTTTTTTAAGTTACAGGCTCGCAGTATCCTCAACACAAAAGTGGCCACATTCAGAGAGATTTGATCCAATATTTAAACAACAAAGTGTTAAGACAACCTGGCAAATGAGATGCCGTTTCACAAGAATGAAACCATACAATGCACAGAAGCTACACATAACACAATTCATCCTGGTTAGATATTTCTGAAGCAGTTTATTCACCAGTAAAGGATAATATTTAGACCGGTAGTACTGATTATACCCAGTGTGAATACAGAATGTTTCAGCATGAACCAAGCATTGAAAGAGTGTGACTTACATAAGACAGAAGATTTAAAGGTTAAACTTGCCATACTGATGAAGCTGGAAATAGTGTAACGATTCAGCAGTTCCCTTTATTCATGTTTTAGGCCGTTACACCAATCAGGTAAGATTCTTGAAGACTCTCGTGCCACTGATGACCTGTGTTTTTAAACACTGCCTGCATGCCTTTCTACTGCTCCCATTCATTAAATAAAACAGACATCTGCAATCCTGGCCAGCCTGACATTACATAGTAAAGTGTCTTGTGTAATCATATTCGATTGTTGGAATGACTGCTTGCACAAATTTTAAGAAAATCAGGAGATACCTGGGAAAAAAAAAACTTAAGGAAAAACTCAAAATGTGTTTGAACATGTGGTTTGATTTCAGTTTGCCATTATCCTATGCAATAAAATAACAATGCTCAAGCTGCTTTAAGATAATAGATCCAAAATATCCAATTTATGCTTTTAAAATTAATTTAAGGGTGAGTCAAAAGCCACAGGACACTCTTTTAATTCAGAAACTAAAAGGTAAATGACATATCAGAATACCCAAGAAAACAATGGGACCTATTACGCAATGTCCACAACATGGCCACCATCTTTAGAGCTATTATATTGAATCAAGGGCAAGTTTTTTCCCCCTGATGTCCAGTGTAGCTTCCATATCATAGCAGAAGACTGAGAATTACACAGAGCACTGCTGCATTCCTCATCCCAAATTCAGAGAAGCTGGGACTGTGGACTACAAATCATGTAGATTTCGTCTGAAGACCACTACCAACAAAGAATGATCAACAATAATTCTGGCAACCTTTGCATAAAGTCTAAGACTCAGCATGCAAAAATTAGTCCTATATAATGAAACATGCCCTAATTTGTATGCAGTTATATTCGTGTTTATTCTTTTCTTATGTAACCCTGGTTCATCCTGGACAGTGTCTGCCGTCTATTCAGGAGTTCAGGAAGGCAAATGCATTTTATTGATTATGATGCCATTTCCTAAAATAAATAGATACATATATAAAAGTGCTGCATCATACAGCTGAAAATAATACTCTGATCGCCTACAGTTTAATTCCCGCTCTGACTTGCCTTCTAAGCAGGCTAAGCATTTATTCATGAGGAATAAGCAAACTTCATATTTTGACATTTGTTTTTTAGGGGTTTTATCCAAATATTTGTGGACACAGAGTGTCAACCATACTAAGGAATAACTAAAGAAAGGATACATATGGACCCCGAGCTCTCCGCCACCTTCAGCCACTGTCTCAATGATCTTCTTCATTACTTCAGCATGCCTAGAAAAGTTAACACATCAGGTAACTGACCCAATGATTACTTGGGTTAAATGTCCAAAAGATCACAAGGACATAAAAAGCAAGCCATCACTGTTATGCATCTACAAACGAGGTTGTCAAAAACAAAAAAACAAAACAAAAAAAAGCATTTTGGTGTATTTAAAATTTCAACTACTTTTAATACTGACACCATAGTATAATGAAGCAGGGACTTTCTGATTGGCTGTCCTTACCGGTTATCTGCAAATTTGGCTGGGCTACCTCTCTCATTTGAGCAATTTTCTCAAAACATGCACTAATCCTCTACAGTCATGTTCATGTGGTCTTTACTGTTACAGAATTGCAATTTCATTTGCAGTCAGAATTTCAAACATTTACACTTTCAGCAATTTTGTCAAGGAAGGTTTATAATACTTAACTATAATACTTAGAAGCAGAACTTTACATAGACTCACCAGTCACTTTATTAGGAACACATCATTGTTGCTACACGTTATCCATTTGATCAGTTTCACTTTGTAGTTAATAATAATTACAAATTGTAGTCCATCTGTTTCTTTATATACTTGGTTAGTTCCCTTTACTATGTTCTATAATGGTCAGGACCATTTGGATGACGCTGATGTGGTGGTGTCTTCGTGTGCTGTGCTGGTATGAGTGGATCAGATACAGACGAGTTACTGCCTCTGACTGGGAAAGTTGAGGAATGCTCAAAAACACAAAAATGTTTGCAACATTCCCGAGGTGCGTGTCGTGATTCACCACTTTGTGAACAACTGCATTAGCAAAAACTGTTCTTAACAATTTAAGAACAATGTTTCTCATCATGCAAATGAAAGAAATTTAGGGATTTTATCATCTACAGTCTATAATATCATCAAAAGATACTGAGAAACTGGGAGAATCTCTGCAATAAGTGGCAAGACCAAAAAACTAAAATTGAATGCCCGTGACCTTCGATCCCTCAGATGGCACTGCATTAAAACCCAATAATGGACATTACCACATGGGCTCAGGAACACTTCAAAAAAATCATTGCCATTGAACAAAGTTCCATCCAAAAAATTCCTTTTTCAAGGACGTCCCTGTTTATTTCAGCAAGACAATGCCAAGCCACTTTCTGCACGTGTTAAAAAAATATATTCATGTGGGGGTACTAAAGTGGCCTGCCTGCAGTCCAGGCCTGTGTCCCATTGGAAATTTGTGGCATATTATAAAGCGCAAAATATGACAACAGAGACCCCGGACTGTTGAGTAACTCAGGTTTTACATCAAGCAAAGAATGGGAAAGAATTCCACCTACAAAGCTGTCCTCAGTTCCTAAACACTTATTGAGTGTTGTTAAAAGGAAGGTGAAGCAACACAATGGTAAACATACCCCTGTCCAAACCCCTTTTGGAATGTGTTTCAGGCATCAAATTCCTGTTTATCCATTTAAACATTAAATATCTTGTCTTTTTAATGTATTCAAGTTGTATATGGGTTTAAAAGGATTTGCACATTTTGCACCACATTCTGTGTTTATTTATGTTTTACATAACGTACCAACTTCATCGGAATTGGCGTTGTAGATGTGTCTAAAAGTACACAATGATTGAACACAGTGCATAAAAACTCCAGCAGCACTGCTGTGTCTGATCCATTCAATACTCAATACAACACTCAATACACACTAACATGCCATTACCATGTCACTGTAGTGCTGATAATTATCCACCACACAAATAGTACCTCACCTGTGCTGGTCCTGACCATTAGAGAACAAATGTATGTAGAGAAACAGATGGACTACCGTCTATAATTGTAGAACTACAAAGTACTTCTATAATGTAAGTTGAAAAAGAGGCCCAAAACAAGGAGTTGTAACTAACAGAGTGATCAGTGAATGAAAATACAATAGAAATAATACAATCAACAATAATTTGAGCAATGTAAAATGTATGATGAATGAATCATGCATACATGAAATCTGTATGCGAGTATGCGTTTGGGATTCAGTACCTGCATGGATGCACAGAGCACATAGCAGGAGGAGGTAGGTGTGGGTGGTTTTCAATGGTGACAGTTTTCTTCACGTGATCTTGGCTAATATCTTCGTACATCTGATCAACACTGAGCGGCTGTCTTTCCTGAAAAATCGAATAACAGAAAGGTTAATAACAAATGAGGGCATGAAGACACCACATTTGTACTTCAACTTTGGTCCAAAATATTTATCTTTAATCTATTTCGTCTTTTAAGTTTGTATGCAAACCTCGTCATATCCAAAAAGCCACAGTCTTGGAGTTTGATAATATTTGTCATATGTGATGTACAAGTCATAGGTCCGTGTTTGAAGAATAGCGTCTTCTCCGCCTGCTTCAGCCTTCCATTTGGACGTCTCTGCCATTTTACTTGTGTCAAGTGTAGCCTATACCAACAGAAAAATACAAACATACACAACAATAACAAAGCAAAGTGTACAACACTTCTTTGATTTAAAGGGAAAGGAGTACAGTCAAACCCTGCTACTGGGACTCCCATTACTCAAATTATCATTATAACATAGGGTACATTTAACAATTGTATAAGCAATCTAATGGTGACCTACGGCTTCTGCAGAGTACTATAAATCCACAATAAGATTATCTTCCCAACAAGGTTTTCGGTTTCAAAAAGTAAATATCACCACCATGTTCTAGGTGTCTGCAAATAATATTGTCATAATAATGTAAATTATGGCTTTGAAGTCCAATTAGATCAGCTGCAGTGTCAAAAAATGGAGTGCTGTAAATAAAATGGAGTGCTAATAAATAAAAAAAATAAAAAAAGTTACATTCAGTTATATTTCCACCATTTTGCTAGGAGTCGTGCCTTTGGTCAGGTATTATGTCACAGCATCACTGACTGATAAACACTTTTTCCTTTCTTTGTTAGTGCAGTTTGCAAACAAATGTTGTTTGCACCATGTCCACTCTTTTGCCAAAGAAACTAATGTTGTTTTCTAGCCAGCTCTGGCCTATTACTGATTTAACTGGTGGAAAAGTGGTGAATAGTGTAGCATCTGCCTCTTTAAACACTGTATGATACCTTGTCAGCATTTTCAACACAAGCAAAAATATTTTCAGTCTCTCTAATAAGGCAAACTGTGGAGTCTTATATTTATATGACTGTATTTAACACCATACCTCATCTGTTTCCAAAAGTCCACTATCTTCATATTCTGAAAAATAAGAAATTTGTTTGAAAATGTTAACGTAAACAAACATTATTATATGCAAAAACATCAAGATTTAGATAACCAACATCTTTGGAGTTACCTTCCATATCTGCTGCTTCTCCTTCATCATCGTCGTCGTCGTTATCACCATTTCCACTGGCCACAGCCACATTCATGTTCAGATTGTCCTTACAAACACAGTCCAATAAAGCCACATGGACCATCAAATAGCATCCAACCTCACACAAGTTTACAAATGTTAAATCAGCACTGCCTTACTTTGTTATCCAAAGAGATTTCTCGAACTGCCTCTGTCATTCCTGTCACACCTAACAATGACAAATTAGGGTACATCAAAGCTTCCAGAAACAAATTTAAACAAAGTGTTCACTATTTAGTAGTTAAGTCTATTTCACCAGAGTTATGATAGGTGTCAACCCATCCTCCATCACCATCGTCTTCTTCAATAATGGCCTCCAGCTCGTCAGAGTACTCCATTTGTTTGCAACGCTTATAACATGGAACTAAAACAGTGAAAGCTGTATTATGAACCTTAGCATACAAAGAGATTCCTTTGAATATATGATTAAATTTTACTTTGCATTGATAAATGAACAATGCCAATGCCATTGATAAATTACGTTCTGCTTTCCTTACCATTTCGAGTTAAAAGAAACTGCTTGTCTTTGGGCAAGTATGCCTTGACTTTTGCTTCTTCTCCAGATGCCCTACATGTTAAAAAAACATGCAAGTCAATTTTGTGTCCTTGTTTTGACCATAAAATCAATTTCTTATTTGCTCAACATAAAAATATGCTTGACATTTGATTTGTTTTTGCAGGGGTTTTTTTGCATAAGATATGCTTATATTTTAAACGATGGAAAGAAACTCTAGGACTCTGCTGTGATGGATTAATGAATTAATATTATGCTGTTAATACTAATATTAATATTATGCTAAACTAATATAATTAACCCAATTTACTTAAATTGCAATAAACACACACGCACACGCAAAAAAAAAAAAAAAAAACATCAGTGATCCCCACCCCAAAAAAATGCACCCAGAAAGAAATGTCAGATTGCTTCCTTTGTTTACAGTGGGGTTCGAGTATGGAGGTTTTTATGCGGAGAAACTGCTGCTCAACTGCATAAATGGCAGTCGGTCACCACTAAAAGTGATACAAGGGACACAAACAGAACAGCAATATGTCCAGGACTTCCTACAGCCACATCTTCCCTCTCATGACAGGCCTTTCAACTGACATATTTCTTCAGTAGAATTCTCACCAAAGCCAAGTCCTGTTAACA
>JAYJMA010096328.1:0-22068 GCA_036873895.1 Parotocinclus cabessadecuia
TCTCTCGTTTAGATTTCAACGCTTAGTCGGTGACATCCCGGGGCTTTTATTGCCGACTGATGAGTAAGGGGGAAACCCCTGAGGTAACGAAGCTGGTCAGGGAAATACCAGGGTTCCCTTAGGCTTTGCTTCACTCCTCCGCACCGCTTAGCGCAACTCCACTCGGTTGGCTGCTCCGTTTGGGAGCACCTCAGCTGTAGGTGTTATTCCCACTTGGGATGCACCACAGCCGCGTGTTTATCCCTTTTTGTTTTCTATATTTTGGAGAGCCTTTTGCTCTGCCTTTTCTGCTATTTCTCGTTATTATATGACCTCGTTCGATCCCCTATCCCGCATCTTTGGGTCCTCCCTTCTATTCCGTAACAGACAGCATGAAATTCAGGACCTTTTGTATTCATTTTTAATATTATTTTGTTGTGAAAATGTTTTAGAAAGCAATAGATACTCAAGGTTGTACAGTATGTTATCATGAATGGATCAATGTGATTATTTATGGCACTCGCCTTTGCCTTGTACCTGTGACGAAATCACAGCCATGATATTATTTGAGATAACACACTGCCTCTTGTGTTCTAGTGTTTAATTATAACCATGCTGCTACTACAGCACACATTTAACAACTGAACAATAAGAACTGATTCTCTATGGATGTAACAATAACTATTAAGTCTTGTACTCTTATCATTTAAGAACTAATTATTCATCAATCCATCATCCATTAATCTCTTTCTCTGTCTGTCTGTCCCTCTCTCTCTCTCTCCGTCTCTCTCTCTCTCTGTCTATCTGTCTGTCGCTCTTTCTGTCTCTGTCTTTCTCTGCTGTCTTGCTTTTTCTCTCTTCTCTCTGTCTCTGTCTCTCTCTCTCTCTCTCATTCTCCC
The DNA here is from genome assembly GCA_036873895.1 of Parotocinclus cabessadecuia. Taxonomy (NCBI): domain Eukaryota; kingdom Metazoa; phylum Chordata; class Actinopteri; order Siluriformes; family Loricariidae; genus Parotocinclus; species Parotocinclus cabessadecuia. The sequence continues at coordinate 879 of JAYJMA010096328.1, forward strand.
TCTCTCTTTCTCTATCTCTCTGTTTATTTACTTCTCACAAAAATTAGGGCCTATTTCATTTATGTTCCTCTTTCTGCGCTGGATTCCTTCACTGACTGAGAGAGATCTTACATTTCCTCTACCTAGAGAGAGAAGCTGCTGCTGTTCTCTTATTGAATGGCAGTTTGTCTCCTGTGTTTATCTCGTTCTCCTGGTTTACCTGCATTGATTTTCTCTCGTGGCTGTTAGAGAAGAGCAGCAGCTGCTCTCACACTGGGCAAGGTGTTTGTGCTCCATCATGAAGCCTGGTAGAACCTTTTAGCCCAGAGCACTCAGGTCAGAATCAGCCGAGGAACCTGGAGTTAAGTGCATAAAGGAGATTTAACAGTGATTAAGAAAAGGAGAAACTAGGAGATGTGTACAAGTTCGAATATGTTACGTTAAATGTATTTAGATCAATTATGTCTCAGTCATACTTACTATATTCATTTGACTGAACAAAGACAAAATGTAATCACTGTAACTTCCAAGCCATCTGTTTGTTTATTTCGATATAATTCGCTATTTTATTTAGCTTTTTGTGTGGAGTTCTCCCTGTGTCCACGTAGGTTTCCTCCAGTACTGGTAACCTGGAGTAAGGAAGACCTAATATCTATCTGATCTAATACCTATTTAAGCTAATTCTACACTGCTCACAAAAAATAGAGGATGTTTCATTATGGGATATTTCTGACCAGTGTAACATCCATTAGACCCTAGCTGCTGTCTTGCTTGTTATTTACTATTATTTGCTGATCATATTTATGATTCATATTTGATGCCATTGTAATGTAAATATAAGGGATACATAAAAAAAAGTTTGTAAAAAAAAAAATTATGTAAAGCTACATAATTGTGTCAGACATACAGCTGGAAACACAAGTGGAATGTTACCTTTGTAGCAGGATCCTAAAGTCTAAACTGTTATACATATCTTTTCCTCCAAGTGAAATGTTCAAATACATGTCAATGTACAGAACAAACACACATTAATTATGACCTACACTGTAGAAGTTAAATATAAATGCACATGATCGAATATAACCATAAACAAACATACCTCGCTGGCTGCACACAACCAAAAAGGAAATAAGTTACTTGAAAAAATATTAATTTTCACAACAACCAAATGCAATATGACTTATTAAACACTTTAAATCTTTATTCAGAGAACAAACTTTGTATGTATAACACATTGAACCCACAAATTCCAAATCAGAATGAATCATAGTATTTATTCTATAGAGTAATCCTTTCCACTAATCTCATTCTAATCTTTGTGAACCTTTGTATCTTTGATTTGTATCTTAACCTTTTCGTCCGGGTTCCCTTTCCCAAAAAAGTTGGTGCTGTAGTTCTAATAGCCATTGGAATGTAGAAGGATAGTCTTGGTATCCCGAAAGAACTCCAAGGTTTTAAGTGTTTAAGAGGTCATACTGCATTGCCTGTTGTGAAAATGTGTATTTTTTCAAGTGACTCATTCCCTTTTTTGTTGTGTGCAGCCAGCAAGGTATGTTTGTTTATGGTTATATTTCATCATGTGCATTTATATTTTAGTTCTACAGTGTAGGAGATTATGAATATGTGTTTGATCTGTACATTGCCATATATTGGGCCTAGGTTAGCTGCAGTTGCTTTTGTGATCACACTGCACATGTCTGCACGGTAAAGCCTTGTCACAGCTTCATTACCCAGCTGAAACAAACAACCGTGACTCATGAAAGGCAACAAGTTAAACTGTAATTATTAACAATGGTGGCCATTATGTGTCAGCACGATAAGACGGTGGCACATTTAATGAACTGTGACAGAAACGACAAAATAACGCTAAAAAACAAGAAGAGGAAAGATGAGGGCAATCAGGAAGTGATTACAGCGCTGGCACTTAATCAAAAGGTGGAAGAGAATGTCAAAGTGTCATAATTAAAGTGGCAAACATGCAGAGAAGAGAAAAAGAGAGTGGGAGTGAGAAACCGGAGTGTTTGGCATCCTTTTCCAGAGAGTTGGAGGTTTAGGGTTTTGTTTCCAATCATCCAGTCATCCATTACTTCAAAAGGTACAATTTGAATACAGACATGTTTCTATTTTGTCTTTTATTTTATCGGTGTATCAGAATACAACCTCTAAATTACAATACCAGCATGACTAGAATAAAAATGGCTTTTATGGCTGCATGAGCAATTTAGAAATGCTTTTAAAACCATAGTTTGAACCTGGAGATGAACTTTGGAGGTTGTGTCACCTTGTATTTATACGACAGTCAAACAGGAGTTCATCGACCTTCCTAAACAATCAGACAAATTGTAGCCATTTTCATGTAGCGAACCAATAAAGCCATGAAAAGCTCTCTGTGTGACAATTGCATCTTAAAACAGGTTCTAAATGCTTTGTATCCCGTCCCATCCTCTTTATGTTTATTTCTGAATCTGTAGGTGTAAAAGTTCATGCGTTCCTCAACTAAACTCTGTGACTCCACACTTTTCTAACCGAGCATCCAAACCAATCATGTTTATTGCCACTAAATCTAGCCGACACATTTAGTGAGAGAGGCATCTGATGCATTTAAAAGTGGTTGCATGCTTCAACCCCGCTTTTTCCATGATTGATTCCTCTAACCTCACCTGACCTGAAACTTATCGAGGGTGGACGTTTCTGGAAAAGCTTACAAGAAGTACAGAGAGAATTTGAGTGTCCATCGAATTTATTAGAGCAGTTACACACCATCAAGTCCAGTTTGTGACCTGGGAGGAAAAGGAAGTGGACTAGGAGACTGGATGCGAATCTAATAAGTATTTGTGGGCTAAATCAGGTCCCACTAGCTTCTTTACATGAAAGGAAAACATCTGGAAAAGACCAGCGTTTAACATGTGATGATGGAGATAAGAACATCTGCTCCCTCCACAACAATTATGGCTGCGCAGACATAAACAATTAGCATTCTGTATAAAAGTAGCTTCAGTAATCAGCTTTTCTTCATCCATAATTGGTCGTATACAGGCTTACATTTAAGCAGATGTTACAGGAAAGAATGCAGCACCATATAATTACAGCTTCAACAGATTCCGAAGGCACAGAGGATAACCATTCATCTATCAATCCACCCATCCATCCATCCATCCCTCCATCCACAGCTAGCCATCCATTTAGCTGTACAATGAAGATCTTATTCTTTTTTAATGTTTTAACGAAACCCTATTCAAACTCTGAAATAGTCATGCTTCCCTCTATCCATTCATCCATCTAGCCATTCACCCTTCCCTCCACCAAAAAAAAAAATATTAGGTGTAATATCACCCCCATGAAAACTACTCTAGTCAGTCTTTCCTTCCAGTCAATCATCCATCTGTCCTTTCATCCTTTTATCAAATAAAACTGTTGCCAGTTTAAAAAAAAATGTGTTGCAAAAAAAATGCCAGTGTGGTTCGTTTATTCCATTCATTTATTTAAGTAGTTTAATAAACTACTTTACATTTGTCCATGCTATCATCCATTCACCCATACTATACTACCGGGGGCAGCACGATGGTTTGGTGGGTAGCACCGCTGCCTCACAGCAAGAAGGTCCCGGGTTCAATCGCAGGGTGGAGTCCTTTCTGTGTGGAGTCTGCATGTCCTCCCTGTGTCTGCGTGGGTTTACTCCGGTACTCCGGTTTCTTACCACAGTCCAAAGACATGTGCGTTAGGTGAATTGGTGTCTCTAAATTGTCATTGACCTGTGTATGTATGACTGGTCTTCAAATTGACTTGTGTATAGATCTAAGAGTATAGATTATATGTGTCGCTGGATGGCCACTGATGCCGATAAGTGACGTGAAATAAGCCAAATAAACAAACAAACTATACTAACACCATACTAAACTGTACAGTGCAGATGTTTCTTTTTTCTTGTTTAATAAAACATCATACAGACTCGTAATCACTTTATCCATCCATCCGTCCATCCATACTCCCTTCCATTAATCTGTCCCTTCCATTAATTTATCCACTTTTTATTTTTTTCATTTTTAATGAAATCTCATACAAATTCATAATCACTTCATCCATCCATTCTTAATTGTTCCATCCATCCCCACCCACCTATCTACCCAACCATGCATCCATCCATCCATCCATCTATTCATCCATCCACCCGTCTATCCCCACCCACCTACCTACCCATCCATCCATCCAACCCCATCCATCCATCCACACTCCCTCCCATAATACAAATGTGGTTCTTTGATTCTGAAGGTTTAATATAACCCCTACATTATAACCCCAGTAAGTTGGTGTTTTTGGCTTCTTTAAAAATGTACTGCTGCAAAAAAATGAAATATCCCCTACTTTTTGTGAGCAATGTATAAAAATCTCTAGTTTGGACAAATGACTTAAAACTGATTTTAATGGAAACTTTATTCACTCCCATTCTCTGATAGAGGGTTAATGCTTCATGCTGCGCAGTCCTTACACCCTCGTTTTTATATGCTGATGCAAGAGACTATAGTTTTAATTAAAGCTCTGTATGCAGGTTATGACCATAATAAATAGAGATGTGTATGAATGTGAGGTTTAATGGAAGAAGATAGCAATAATATGACTGCTCTAAACGCATGCGATAATCATGCGAATGAGAAAATGCATTATAAAACGTATCGTAATGAGCAGAATTAATTTGAAGTTTAATATCTAATTGAAAATTTATGAGCCAGGAAGCTGAAAGTCTGTAGGACCCACACGTAAGAGTCAAAGCCATGGGCTTTTCTCCTTTGATGCGAAAATCAAAGTGCTATCTTTCATCTCTTACTCAGACCTCCGTCCTCTGTTTTCACTTTGGTTCTAAATTGTAACAAACCCTCTGCTGAGCCTCTGTCGTTTTCATTCCGACCAAGAGAGACATGAAACATCTTTTCAAACACAGAGGAAAAGCTGTAAGACTTCCATCAGTTTCGATCGAGACACAACGTTCCACCCAAACGCTAATGGGGTTTGAACGATGGCCTTGTTCCAGTCACTACAACTCACACCATAAACATTTTCCTCGATGTGAACTGTGATTCTAAGCTCATGCTTTCATAAATCTACTTAAGATAAAGATCACACTGGCAGAATGCATCAGCTGTGTGAGATCAGTGAGATCATTTTATTTCAGATTTAGAATTTCCTCATTCAATGGGTTTACACTCGCGGGAAAAATATGGAGTATTATACTAAAATGACCTGGGATGTGTCAGAACGGGGGCTCACCGCTCCCTCACAACAAGAAGGTCTCGGGTTCAATCCCAGGGTGGAGCGGCGTGGGTCCTTTCTATGTGCATTCTGCATGTTCTCCCTGTGTCTGCGTGGATTTACTCCAGGTACTCTGGTTTCCTCCCACAGTCCAAAAACATGCATGTTAGGTTAATTGGTGTCTCTAAAGTCGCCACTAGTGTGTGACTGTGTGTGTGTTTGCCATAATATGAATTGGTGCCCTGTTGTTTCTCCACATGCACCCAGAGTTGCCGGGTGGGCATCGGCTGGCCCGCGACCCTGATAATGGACGGATGTACCTGGGATGTGTTACCATACCAGTGTTTTTGGGATGTTTTGCAGGCCTGAAATAGATGTTTATTAACATAGGAAATGAAGCTGACCAGGAAAAAAAATACGTGGAATGTATTGGATTTATACACGCAATGAAGTAAAAGTCATGTAAATGGAACATAAAGGGTGTTATTATATAAAGGTTGTTTTACACTTTCCCAATTAATGTTTTGTGATTTGGGTTTGTGTCAATAGTAAAGATGTATAACAAATATAAATATGAGTTTATTGTCAGTTACTGATGTCTTTCAGTTTTGTCATTACAGTTCCCAGACTTAACTAAGGAAATAACTAAGAATTTTAAAGGCCATTTATGCTTTCTGGGCTTCATTCAATCATTTAAATTTTGTTTATTTATACACAGTTAGAGAAAAAAGGACAGATTTCCTCTTCATGTTACAATGCCCTTAAAAAGAGTAAAGTTCTTTTAACTCCAGGTTTTATTGTTTTTTTTATTTATGTTATTTAACCTGTTATCTAACCAGACAAGTCATTCAGAACTAATGAAGGATTTTTAGAGGACTAAATAGTCTAGGCTTACTAACAACTTGCAAGTCTATAAATTGTTTTCTGAAAGACTCAAGAGGGTGTACCAGAGCATGACAATACATAAAAACTTCATTTATGAAAATTATATTATAAAGCCCAAGAATAAGCGTGTTATGAGAGGATAGCACACATGAGAAACTACAAATTGTTTATATTATATATAGTCAAAGTCCCACCCAATCCACAGCCAATCAAAAAGATATTTTCCATGAACAAACACAAACAAAAAAACAAAGTAACAAGGAAAATAAACAGGTTAAGCTTAGAAACCAGCCCTGGTGAGGAGAACACGCTGATATCTGACACAGCTTTCATCTATTCAGCTAACTATCCATGACTGCTAACTTACTCAATGATAATGTTCATGAAAGAAGAAAGACATTGTGCTAAAAAGAAAAAAAAATAAGCTTCTGTCATGAAGATGTTTGTGAACACAAAAAACCTGACTCTAATTCCTGACAGGTTTCGGAGAAGTGGAGCGTGACAGCAGCTTCCTCGATGACGATAATTTCTCACTGCTAATCTGAATTAAATGTGCCAGGTTTGTTCTTATTCCATCTGCATGCTCAGTCTGCTTTGGGAATGGTTTGTTTAGGGACTGATTCAATATCTGCTATTCGTTTTATGTTTAATGACCCCAGAGAGAAAACCAGGTGGAGAAAGTACTGGTTACTGAAGTGTTCTCTCATTTCTAAATTAAGGCTCATAGGTTGATTGTTTGGGTGGTACAGTACTCTAATGCGTGAGTCCTGCCAGTGCCCTCCAGCTGGCCTGTGCATAAGGTTCAAGACTTTCTAAACTTCAGAAGTCCAGAAAAGTATCTGATAAAGGTCAAAGCCATTTTGAATGCATGTAAACAAATGTTTACAATTCATATGTTTCGGCTTGACCTCACCAGAATGGCTTTGTGTGTCCTTCAAAATTTGGTGGGTTATACAATGTCCTCCAGTAATTCCTGCTCATAGGAACATCCTTTGGATTTCATTTCTTAACAGTTTGATGTATTTTCTCCTAGCTGTTAGATGTGTCCAGTATAATTCTTATTATCTATAAACCTTCATGCTTTGGAGAGAGAAGGCAGAGTTGCTAATTCACCTACCAGTTCGTGTTGGGTGCCCCTCCACTAGTCATGCAGAGCTGCTGCTACTACTTGGCGGAGGACCTGTAGCATAAACACAGAGTAAGTAGCATAAACACGGCTGTAAGAGAGACTGTTAAAAAGTCTTACAGATAAAAGTGCATTGTGTAAATAAAAATGCTTTGGGCTGATGTGTACTGGTGTGTGCGTGGGTGTGTGTCTATAAAAGTGTGAGCTTGGTTTTTTCACTACGTCTTTATGTCTTCACATGTCTGGCGCATAAGGGGTGCAGTCAGTGTTCCTTTAGTGAACTAGCTCCACTTTTTGAACATTTAAAGCGAGGTAAACTGACCGTGCTATTATGTGACACAATGGTTCTAATTCTATCTATTTATTTTTAATTTATTAAAATGAATGATATATTCAGACCAGTCCCGTGCCATGTTGCTGTCACTTTCCATGTCAAGTCACTTGCTTCCTCATTCTGCTGCTTTGTGATTGGCTATTTAAATATTTGCAGTAAAGGGTAGCCGAATAGGTTTACCTAATATAGTGGCAAGTGAGTGTATATGTACATCATTTTTCTCACACTTTTGCATTTTCCTAATCTGCCAGTAACATCTAGCCTCAAACCCTGAACTTGGCATTTCCTATCACTTCCATCATCTTGAGAAGCTCTTACCTATCTAGATATTTCTGAGTAAACAATCTTTATTAGCGGTGAGTCTCTTGTGCATTTCTCCAGCTCCTGAAAATGATGTTTTGGTTGAAACACTGTATATTCCTGGTGTTGATAATACACAGATGGGTTCACCTATTTTCATCTCTTGATTAATGATGTAAGCTGCTCCAGAGACTGTTTGATCTATTGCACGTACCTGAATATATTTCAAGATGAGTTGCTTTATTCCTTTGTGGATTTCCTTCTTGGTTTTATTTGCAGTAGCAAACAGCTTACTTTGTACTAAGTTGATGCTTTTCTGCAAATTAGATTTACATTTATGCCATGCCACTAAAAGCCACCACTGATCTCCAGGGGGAAATATAATATGGTGTGGTTCTTCTTCACACTTTTCCACGTTCTAATGGCTAGCATTCAGGACACACGCTCTGGCTGGATCACTAAGATCTCTGGAGTTGGCAGTGAAGAGCTCAGCCAGGAACATGTCCCTGGAGGTTGATACTGACATGGCATGAGATATTTTGACACAGTAGACAAAGTGCTGCAGATTCAGCAGAATGCAGAGGAACCATCCAGATCTGCCGCACAATCTCTGAGCATCGAGTGGACGTCGTGGCTCGAGCTGGAGTTCTTATAATTGCATTCGAATGAATCATTAAAAAAAAAAGAGTTTCTAGGCAAGGGTCAGTCATCTGCCATCCAAAGTCCATCCATATTTATGTCCATTACATGTTCATTACATATTCATAGCCATTACTGTGATCATATATTATGTAATTATGAAAATAATTCATATTTATTATCCTTACACTTGGCACATCAGTGTGATATACCCCAGTTGCCAGCCATCATCATTATTATTCATAGGCCTTTTTATGAGGAGGGTGGGGTGGTGTGTCCCCATCAAAGTTTGAAGGGGTAAAAATCCACCTCCCAATAATTTCTGACCACATCGTCTTTGTGATTTCATTTTTTGACAGCGTGACAACAACAACAATAATAAAAATAATAATAATGTTGATGAATGGCATATCTTCATGCAGTGTGTCTGGGGGATCAGCGTTCACTCTTCAAGCTTCACTCTTTACACACTGAAATTCCTCCTGAATCCTTAAATTGTTTAATACATTTATATTATGCACTGCATGGATAATATTGTTGTTTATTGGATTTATTTTAATGTCGTTGTCAGGATCAGTGGCTATTTCACAAGGTTACATCTATACACAGATACAATGCCAATTTAGAATAACCAATTAACCTAACAGGCATGTCTTTGGACTGCGGGAGGAACTGGAGGAGGACATGCAAACTCCACACAAAAAGGATCCTGGCTGCTCCACCCTGGATAGAACCCAGGACCTTCTTGGTGCCAAGGACCTTCTTGGTCCCACCGAGCCAGTGTGCTCCCAGATAAATATGCAAATTTCTACCAATCTTACTTTAAGGAACATTGCTCTAAGATATTGTCCTCTTATTTTAGTCAGGGTCATAGGATAGCTGGTGCCTAATCTGCAACACAGGGTGCAAGGCAGGAACTACCCAGGACAGGACACCATTACATCATAGGGCACATACACTAACCACTAAGGGGCACTTTAGAAAACAACAATGAACCTAATACTCATGTCTTTGTACTGTGGGAGGAAACTTTTTTTCAATATTATGATTACAATTTATTATAGATTTCATATTAATGTACAAGTATATAGGGTAATAGTGCTGCTTTATTCTCACCATGAGCCAGGTTTCCTCTGTACCTCCAGCAATTCAGGTGGCCCCTCCATCAGACTTTGATTTCCATGAGATTTTAACAGAGGGGTAAAGGTGAGGCAGAGCCGTCCTGAGATACAGACTATAATGTAATCAGGTCAGGTTTTGTGAGTCTATTTTTATCCTCTGTTTGGTAAGAAACGTGGCATTACCACGTGCAACACACAGTAGTGTCAATGCTGGAGAAGGCAGCGCTGTATTTGGAGCTCCATCATTAGTAAACCCATGCATTTTTAAGATATATCGTACAAACCACAAGCTAAATAACGAACCCTGGCCTTTCCAGTCACATGCAGGAGCCCAAAGTGACCAAAGATATTTCAAAGTTACTAAAAGATTGGTGCAGAATCTCCAGTCTTAGGCAAATGTTTTCACATATCATAAAATATTATAAAATATAATTTTTTAAGTGAATACAGCTATTGAAAGAAAGCAACGCATACGAATGAATGCATACATTAAACAAAACTCTGTTAGGAAAGAATCAAAGGTTGGAATGGTTTGGTCACTGTACCAGATGATTCACCAGTGCTTTGTAAGGTTTAAGATTTAAGTGATTGGTAAATGGCACAACAACATTGTTAAAGCAGGATTTTTTGCCAGCATCAGGCCCATCTCTCTATCACTGAGTCAGCCCTGTAACTATCTTTTTATATTGGGCACCAGGCCTTAATGGGGAAGACCTGGGAAATGGCAAGACCTCTCAACCTTCATGAAACTGAGCTCAAACCTCAACTCACCAGAAGCAGGATACAAGCAAGAAAGGTTCAGCTGAATTGTTCTCAATGACACTGATCCTGACACACAACACATTCCCTTTCTCTGACATGTTCAGGGGTTGGATATCATCCTGACCTCGTGTCAGATGGTGCCTCATTGCCATGGGTTTTCTGAAGCATTTCAAGGGTCTCCATTGGCGATTTCCCGAGCTGGACGCATAATTTGATGTTTGCTATCTACCCGGCTTTGAGGTACATGGTGCATTGTTACTATGCCCTCCTGATTGCACCTCATTTTTGTGGAGAGCACTGTATATAAGAATAAACTGTAGGGATGTTTCTTTTAATGACAACATTACATTCCGTGAAACAGATAGTTGTCCAAAGTGGATGCTCACCAAACATTACCACAGACACATACATTTCTATAAGAAAACTGCATGAAAGATATCGCTGAAAACATGAGTGAAACGCTACCATCTACACAGCATCTCTAATGATAAGTGTACGTTTCTATTCAGGGAAATTCAGTGAGCATACAACTGATTAGGTAGTTACATAGACAAACAAGCAAATGATTTCTCTTTAACTCCCACCTCTGCTTGTGAATTGACAACATTGGCTAGCTGTTTTTGGCTGCAAGTCCAGAGTTAATGGCTATTTATTAGCATTTATAAGACATTGGTCGGTAAAGTGAACTGATGTGGATTCAATCAATGTGAAAAGGAATATACTTTTTTATTTACAAATCATCTCAGGGTATCAGTAATCAGCACAGGTTGGTGCATTGGAATTTTCTGACACTAACCACAATCGCGCTGTTTTCTCCTCCTGGTTTACTGAGGCACACTGAACATTCAGTTCCCATACAGAGTGGGTGAGTGGCAGCATAAAAGAGGTCTCAGAAACCCTGGGTGGTAGAGTGACATCCCAATTTACATTTCTTCTCTCTCTTTCTTTCTGTCTCTCTCTCTCTCTCTCTCTCTCTCTCGTGTGAAATATTCATTGAGAATTTAGGATGTGTAACAGCGTGCTTCAGCTGGTGGGTTTGGGCTGAAACTTTCACAATGTGGAAGAAGATTTAGTTTCTAGAATACAAAGTGTTATGCATGCATAAAAGATTGACCCTTATGCTCAGTTCCAGATCAAATAGCATGGCTGTTTGGTTTGGCACTTGTATTTAGCAGACAGCCTTATTCAGACTGACTTACAATTGAGCTGAGTAAGTAAAGGTTAAACGCCTTGCTCAAGGGTCCAACAGTTGAGTATGGCTTTACTTTGAAACCAAAATTTGAACTCGCTGCCTCAGAAATTTGTCGTTCGAAGCCTTAACCAATGATTCACCAATGATTAATGATTTAATATGTGTTTGCCTGGACTTGGTTGTGTCCTCTGCTGTTCATTTGGTAATGGTAATACATTACATGGTTGTACATGTTATCTGCTTTAATGGATAGGGCATCTGTTAAACCTCCTCCACAGATGTCTCGATTACAGTTAAAAATTGCATGGTTTAGTTACAGAACAATTAGCAGAATAACTAAGTCCCAGTTTCAATAAGCTTCTCCTGGTGCTGGAGACGGTGGAGGAATCAGGCTGGGAAGCTGGTGGGGTTTGATGAGGTAGCGAGTCAAAACATTAAACTAAATAAGATGTTGACCGGACATTACCATATGCACAATATATTTTTTGTGCTACTGTAATATAAATATAAAGGTTTTTATTATTGTTATTATTAAGGTGTTACGTGCATGAGCACGTCAGTTGTATTTTGTGCTTTTTCTTTTTCTCACACTGTCATTCTGATCAGGCCCAGTCGGAATTGTCACGTCTGTCAATCGTCCAGCCATCCTATAGAGTTTTTCGGCTGGTGAATCGCCCACCCAATTGCGTGTGGGCTGGAAGCAGATGGGAAGGACTCTCCCCTTTAAGACGCCATCCAATCTCTTCAGTTGGAAGCAGAGCTGATAGGTGAGACGTTAGAGGATTGCGGGTTTTTTGAAAGTCTGGATGCTTGTTGCGTGCATGTGTTTGTAAGTTTTCTTTTGCTACGTGTGTGTATATATCGAGTGTATACGTTATGAGTAGGAGTTTTGGTGTATGTGTAGAGGAACGATCGGTGCGTGGTGTCGTAAAACACTGCTTCTGTCACACCACCACTGTCGTCTTTTGTGGATAGCTAGTTAGCTAATTTATACACCACATAGGAGATCCTATGTATATACACACTAGTTGAGAGGCGTTGTTGAGAGTAAAAAGTTTGTTTACTTCCTCTTTTACCCTTAGAGCTACTTACATCCAAAAAATAAAAGGGGAACGTAACAAAAGGTTTTTTCTTTTTCCAAGAAAATGGTGCACAAAGACAGGTAAGTACAATTTGACTGGAAACTCACAATAATTATAGAAAAAACTTACATGGTATGGTATGACTGACCTGATACTTCTGTTTGGCAGATGCCAAAATAGCATTGATAGGCAGTATAGATGAAACAGGGATTCAACAAGTGAATGTGAACCAGTTCATGTATCTATAGGATAAAAAGAATCAGCAGGTAGTGGGGGAAAATAATGGAGTACTACTTACAATAGGACAGGTACATACTCTACTGAATACCAATTACAGTTTAGTATAAATAGGTAGCAAAACGTCCATCCACACAAAAAGGAATAACTTCAAAAGTCTCTAAACACATCAACTGAGTTGAGTGAATGATGACCGCTGCTATTTGTCTCCAGCCTCCATTCATAGAATCCTCTGCATTGATTGGCTGTTGAGGTGACCAGTGACAAAATCGCCCTTTGCAGTGGGTGCATCTAATGGTGGCCTAAAACTTTTGCACAGGGTCTGTGACTGATAATTGCTTTAACTGTACTTTGTAAGACTGTATCTGAACCAGTCGCTTTGAATAAAAGCATCTGCTAAATTACTACACGTGAATGTTCTGATGATTTACGAGTGCTTTGATGAACAGCAAAATGAAGTATTTAATGGCCTCGTCTGTCACCAGTTTCGAACGTCAACCAATTTGTTCGGACGAAAATGCTAAAGTGCATCTTAAAGCCTAACAGAATGGTCCGAAATCCCACAGCAAATCATTCAGAACCCTACTGATCATTAACTAAGCCACTAAGTAATTTACACTTAACAAAGGACAGCCTTTGTCAAGCTCATCTTTGACCTGTCAATACAGGGAAATGTGAACCTGCTAATCAAGTTCATTAATTAGGATAATTTACAGAATAACCACATACAGAGATCCTGTAGAACAATTCACACTTCATTAACCTTCTGTTTACTTCAATGGAAATGGATGTTTTGTTAACTAGGGCTGTCTAATTAGATTTGGTAGCTATGTACTCGATGAAGAATCAACATAACCTATTGGTTTATGATTCCTGGCATGGCTTCTGTCCGTGTGAAGTTTACATGTTCTCCACGCGTCTCTGTGAGATTCTTCCAGGAATTCCAGCTTATTCACAAATTACAGACACTTTTTTGGTCATCTGGCATTTCTAAAGTGTCCCAGTGTGTGTGTGTGTGTGCTTGTGCATAAGTTTGCACAAGGCTCCCTGTCCAGGGTTGGATCCTGCCCTTTAATGCTCTGATTTGGCCCTTTATCCCTGTGACACTGAATTTAATTAAGCTGGTCTGAATATAAATGAATATAAGAATGCATGTATGCACTCTGGGGCAGCACGGTGGCTCAGTGTGCCTGGGTCCTTTCTGTGTGGAGTCTGCATGTCCTCCCCGTTTCTGTGTGGGTTTACTCCGGGTACTCCGGTTTCCTCCCACAGTTCAAAAACAGGCATGTTAGGTTAGTTAGTGTGTGACTGTATGCGTGTGCCCTGCGATGGATTGGAGTTCCATCTAGGGTTGTTCCTGCCCTTGCTCCTAAGTGGAAAATAATGGATGGATGGATGGATGGATGGATGCACTCTATAAAGACAAACACATATGGCATGTTTTGTTTAATGGTCCCCATATCAGGATATCATGGGCTGATTATCAAGTGAAACAAATTCACCAAATCAAAATTAACATTAACAATACTGACAAAAATTTGTGGACACCTCTTTTAATTAGTGAGCACTGCTAACTCACTCACTTTATTGGGCATTTCTGGATTCTCTCTAGGCAAACAGTGACAGAGACTCTAGTGATTCTCAATATGACATTCTACTTTCAACTAATCAGTTCATCAACTAATCCAGAATTGCAAAATGCTTTGCCACTTTGGTTCATAACTCGGCTGGCCTGCACAGAACTTGAACCCTTTCAGACACCTTTAAGATGTACTAGAATGCCAAAAGTAAGCCAGGGCTTATTGTCTAACATTGATATCTTCAGACCTCTTTTAGAGGGTGGAAGTGGGGGGGGGGGCATCTGTAGCCCCTACACAATGTTCCCGGCTGCACATGCATTATTAATTTCAATCGTTAATAGTCTTTCTGACCTTTCCTCTCTTATTTAACTGTCTCCACATTCACAATGGAATGAAATTTAACGCACTAGGACTTGGGGAGGCATCGCTGACCCATAATGTACCTAAAATCTAATATAAGCTTTACTCAAATAGATGAATACACTCTCGATGTCTGAAGTAGGTGTCTGTGTGTGAGGGTGTTCCTGAAGGCGATTGTAATTTTAACGGAAAAATGAAGATACGCTATTTAAATGCCTGCTATAAACATTCATAGTGGAAATACCATTCTGCTAGCAGAGGAAGCCTAATGATTGACTTAGGGCCTAATGAACAGTTTAATTTAATTGAAACAGCAGTATTTAGTGCAGATGGATTGCTTGTTGTTTATTGATTTTATGACTATTTCTGACTATTCTATTTTTTGTAAAGGTAGCAGTTTCTCCAAAGGCCAATCAGATGAGAGGAATTTTACAGGAATTTTAAGCACAAGTTAAACAAGCCTAAGTCAAGTAAAGTTCTAATAAGTATTGCCATTTAATAAAAACAATTGTTTGTAAAGGCAGGAAAGTTGCTGCTACAAAGCTACATGTATTCCTCCAAATACTTTCAATAGTTTCCTATTTCAAAATGAGCTCCTTTTTGGTTATTTCTTATTCTCCTAGGGGACTTACCTCTAGGTCACCCCTCCAGCCAAAGCTTAGCCCACTTATTCATACACCTTTAGTGACAAACAAAGACAAAAAAGGCTGTTGTTGGGTGTCCACACAATTTGTCTATATACTATATGATGGTGACAAATGTGCAAATATACATAACTGTAAAAGAAATACATAATGTTCCTTATAGCTTACTGTGCATCTATGTTCAAATAAATAGAATAAAGTAATGTGACTTGAATTTGAGTAATGCTAAATCAGGCATGGCCAGGATAACTAGAAGGCCACCTGTCAGATCTGTCAGAGCGCCAGTGGCTTCCACAGCGACACCACAGGGAGGTAGATGTGTGTTATGCAGACTTCTTTTTGTGCAAGTTCCCCGTGTTTGTGTTTCTGCTTGCTATTTATACCAAGTTGTAAATGGTGCATATAATTGTATGTACCTGTCCTATTGTAGGTAGTACTCCTTTGTTTATCCCCCACTACCTGCTTAGTCTCTTTAATCTATAACTATATAACCTGGTTCACATTCACTCAATGCGTTTTTGGTTCACCTGGCTGATCTTCTGTGCTGTTCCTAATATTGTCCATTAAAGGCATTTTGGCTTACATCAAACAAAAGTACCAGTCGTGTTAACCATGTCTGTTTTCTGACGCATTTATGTACCATCTGCACTCAGGTTTCTTGTGATAATACCCTTTTATTTACATTACAGTACCCTAAGAAGACTATGTGACTATGATGATGTCTGGTCAATGCCTTTTTTGTATATATAATCTATTTTAGCTGTACAAGGCTCTGATATAAACGACTCAGACGCTGACCTTGTACTCCTGACCTCTCACATCATTTCATTTTTGTAATCTGGCACTGGGCTAGATCAGATTTTATGCTGTTGATCTTGCTAAATAAAAAGGTACAACATTGATCAGTTTGAGCTGGTAGGGAGATCAGACACTGCTTAGGGAATAAGAAGCCACAGATTTATCACTCAGTTATGAGTCACTGCACAACGCTGGCAAGTGACCATTGTGTAAGTGAGATAGCATCCTGCAAAGTGTCCTGCTATCTGCAACACCAGACTGGCAGAAGAAACACATTACATTGTTCTTTAGCTTCTGTAGTGTCCATTATTTTCGGATATGAAGACCGTTTCTTGGGTGTTATCTCCTACATTTACTATATTTATGGCAGCTTAAAAGCATTATGTTCCAGACAATGGGCTAAGGGTAGGAGTTCAGACTGAGTGTACATAAGAGCAACTGGGCATAACCTTACTGTGTCAGAATGACAAACACGAGTAATTGCTAAACATGTTCACTGAACAGGCAGCATAGGGGTGCGGTGGGTAGCACTGCTGCCTCACAGCAAGAAGGTCTCGGGTTTAATCCCAGGGTCGAGCGGTCTGGGTCCTTTCTGTGTGGAGTCTGCATGTCCTCCCCATGTCTGCATGGGTTACTCCGTGTACTCCGGTTTCCTCCCATAGTCCAAAGACATGCGTGTTAGGTTCATTGGTGTCTCTAAAGTGCCCCTTTGTGTGTGACTGCGTGCATGACTGCATGTGGACAGTGGATTGGTGCTCCATGTATTGTTGTTCCTGCCCTTGCACCCAGAGTTGCCGGGTGGGCACCGGCTGACCCACGAACCAATGGGGATTAAGCAGAAGATAATGAATGAATAAATGTTCACGGAGCTCCATACCATTATCTATCCATCCATCCATCCATCCATCCATTATCCCACCCACCATTTCATCATCCATTCATCCATCCCCATCCAACCCACATATGGGCTATAGAAGAGTGCCGGTAATAAAAGATTCCCTATGAGGCCACTGTCAAAGTTCCAAAAGTACCAAACCGAAGAATTACTGGTGCATCAGTCACAAAACTAGAAAGTAATCTAGCATTTCAAAGAAAAACATCTGAGAACATATGGACAAACAGTGTCAGTAGATTTTGGTTGTACATTGGTTGTAGGTGCATGTTAGAAACCTGACTGGATCGTTGCTAAACATATAAAAATAGAGCTTTTAAAGTCTGTCGAACAATGCATCGTTTCATGGGATTATGCGTTCTTAATTTTTACCTCCACCGAACGCAATTCCATTTCTGAACACCAGCCTTCTTTCTGGCTTATTTTCCCTTAAGCACGATTGCTTATTTCTCCTGCAGGATCTGGCAACCCTGAAATTAAATGCAGCATACAGTATACAAGAGGCTGTACAATTAGAAGTTTATTTCACGTCCTTCTCTGAGATTATTGGCTGGTTGCAAAGTAGATCTAGCAGATCTAGAAGTAGTACCTGATTATTCAAATGCATGCAAACTCTGATCGGATTACTGAAAAATATGATTTTGTGCAGTTATTAGATTATTTTATTTTTATATTGTTTGCGGAAAGATGGGTAACTTTATTAAATACAGTACTTAATACACACATTGCATATACACACCTATATCTTTGAATAAAACAATAAAACATTAAAATGCATCATACTGCAATTAATAGCCAATTACATTTCTATATACACTCAGAAAAAGATGGCTTCTTCAAACTTGAGACATTAGGAATTTAAAACTCACCGAACAAAAAAATGTGTTCTGTGATTTAAATCACTGTTGGATGGGCATAATGCACAGATTAGACGAGTAAATCAAGACGGTTCGAATCAATCCGGCCGTAATTCTGATGCTCAGCCATGCAAAACTCATTCAACATCAGTCAGCAGTGCCAATTATCTCACCATTCACACCTTCCTCACACAGCGACACAATCAAATCTCAAATCTCTTACAAAAGCTCTGTGTGTGTGTGTGTGTGTGTGTGTGTGTGTGTGTGTGTGTGTGTGTGTGTGTGTGGACTTAGGGATATAGAAAATCCACAGGGTACAAGGTAACAGTAGATCCTATAGAATCCTTAAGAATCCTAGTAGATCCTTTTACATTTAGTATATATTGGAGACAGATTCAAGCATTTCCACTCTTATCTGTTTTTGAAAAATTATTCATAAAAGGGTCTTTCACGTAAGAAAGGCTGCAATCTGATAAATTGTGTTAATGTGTGTGTGTGTACTCTATTTTTGTGCATGCTTCATTCATTATGGTGCAAAAAATCAGTTTCTTATACTGCTCTCCTCCTATCACAACCCCTAATCAAGCATTTTAAAGTCCCTAGCATGTCGTGTCTCTCTGGCTGGCTTCCTCTGGGTGATGCCATCTGCAAAAATAGTCTGACTCAACAATTTTCGGTTTATCCTGCAATATGCTGCAATGTTCCAAACAGAATGTAACTCCCCAGTGTTTTTTATTGTTGATGCTCAGTCAGTAAAATCAGTCATGCCAGTTTGTGCAGCCTGGTTCTCTGTGGTATGGTGAGCTGTGATGCCACACTGCTGCAATGTTTGTATTATTAACGACAACTTGTCCTTTTTCATAAAGAGTCTGAGAATGGTTTGCTACTTTTCAATGCGGAAATGAATATAAATAGCTTATATATTTTTTAATAGTTGTACCGAAGTATAGGGCAAAATAACTTAAGTGAACCTGACAACTGTGACACAAATGAAACACTTCTGCTCTTAAAGTCCCACCTCTGCTCATGGATGTGCCGTGTGAAATTGTGATCTTTCGGGGTGTCTGCGGCTATGACGTTCCCCAGACATCAAGCGTCAATTCCATCTTCAGTTACCTGTGACGAACAACAAAAGTTTTGAAATTACTGTGTTGATAACTTTTAAACCACAACAGATATTCAAATATGATTTCTGAGACAATTCTGGTCTTCTTTGATATGCTACATGGCCACCTTCCCATTGGAAAAACTTGCCCTTGAAGCAATATGTTTTGGACATAGCCTAAAAATAGACCCCCGCACCAATTACTTGCTGGGGTATTCAAATATGTCATTTTGTTCCTAAAATAAAAGGGTGTCCTGTGACTTTTGAGTCACCTTATAGATATGTAAAAACAGAAAGAGGTCATACGTCCTGGTAGACTAAAGTGTTTGAGCTGAAGGCTCTGGACTGGACTTCTTCTTGGCAAGTCTTCGGTCTCAACGCAAAAGGACCCAAACCACTCCAGCTGGTATTGTATCCCGGACCTTCTTGCTACGCACCGAACCATGTTACTGTCTGTGTTTGAATATTGTGAGGTTTTATGGTGATTCCCTGAAATAACTGGCACCAGATCAAAAGCATGTCCATCTGGAACCATGGGGTCTAGTTGCTTAACTAAAAAGAGAACAAGTAGCTGAGATGGTTAAAATGCCAAGATGTTGATTCTACAATGCCAGTGCGTCTTCATACTCGTGATTGCCCAGCTGCATTTTTTTACAGTAATGTCAGTGCATCACTTCTGAGAAACGGCTTTTAAACGAGTGATAAATGATGTCAGCTGGCTGGGGGAATCAAGAGTTTTTCAGAGTGTGACATTGTTTCACATGCATCGTGAAAACAGTGCCTAAAGCTGCACTGATTAGTTCTTTATCACTTCAGGGATCCAAACAGCTGCTCGAATTTATGATCTCAGCCACACAACATTGCCGCAAACACTTTGCCATGTACTACGAGCTGTGGTTTTCACTGCACGTTCTTATCTCCAGTAATGACCAACAAAAGGAATCGCCAATAATGAAGATGTGGAAAGCCACAGGGGACAATTGAAATTAATTTGCTTTGAAAATGAGGCCATATTCCAGCATCGTGAGTGCCACATCTTTCTTACTTGTCCGATAAGCATGCGGATCTCGTATAATACAACAAGAATTATAGAACTGTGTTTTCTTAGATACTTAATTAATAAAATAGCATAACATACTATACCCTGCCCCAAACAAAACCCGATTGTCCCTGATATTCAAGTAAAATGACATTTACAGTGCCACCACACTGAGTTCTTTGAAACCGATCATGGACTGATATCAGTCTTTTTAGAATACTCTAATGTAATTATAAAGGATATTTTGACAGGAAGACTGCTGTCAAATGATACGTAACATAAAATACAGGTGGTGGTGGGACAGACAAATGAGTACTATTTACAATAGGACAGGTACATGTACTTACAAACACCATTTTCAGCTTGGTACAAATAATTAGTGGAGTCATACACACTAACATGAGACACAAAAAAGGCTCGAAACACATCAACCGAGTAAGAACAGTCTCTAGTGAGCTAATAAGCAAGTAAGAGTGTATTTTCTATTATAATGAATTTTTGTATTTTTTGTTTTTTAGTGATTTTTTATTTTGTAAGAACTTGGAGCAAACAGGGGTTCGTCGTTAACCAGCGTTTACCGGTACAGCATTTACAGAGACCTGATCGAGAACTAAACAATGGTAGCTTGGACGGGCTGGGATATGAACAAACCTCAAATTCAAATATGAGAAGCGTTAAATGAGTAGTACGGTGTGCCCTGTTTTACTGCCCGTGTTTTGGAGACCAATTGCCTGGTCATGTTTTGGACCAGTTAGCAGTGAGTGTGGCTGAAATAATCATAAAAGAGAAGGGCAACCTAAATAATTTTGGCTTAGTAGTACAAGTAAAAGCCATCTGATCAATGTCCTTTTGCATGAATTGCCAAGGTCGTCAGAATGAAAACAAATTTTAATAAGAAAAATTTTAAAAACGTTTAGCGTGTGCATCTGTGGCTTCCATATATATATATATATATATATATATATATATATATATATATATATATATCTGTGTGTGTGTGTGTGTGTGTGTGTG
>JAYJMA010096353.1:0-22063 GCA_036873895.1 Parotocinclus cabessadecuia
TAGGCTAGTACATTAAATGCAGATATTTAGCCTCAGTAAAAGACGATATTCAGTTGACTCATACATCCCTCTTCTGTGCCATCCATGTTCCCTGACAGGGAGGTGTGATTTCATCAGTGTCGTATCAACTTTCAAACACTATCCGTGTACCCTGGATCTCACAGCTCCTCTTAAACAGCCTGATTTTAAGCCTTTTTTATGGAGAATAGTGGTGGTGTGGGAATAAAATTCATGCAATAGCAACCCCAGATGGAGTAGCGACAGATAAAACACTGCTGAACTTAGTTTAATTTCTCTTCTAAACTCTCTTTTCTGACCTTTGCCTAACAGATTTGTAGACTTGAAAGCTAATTGAAATAGATCAATTAGTTACAAAGTCTATTGCTAATTTCCCATATTACTGCAAATTTGTTTCCGAATAGTGTATGCTTGGTACAGTACAACCCTAATTGCAATGAAGTCGGGACGTTGTGTAAAACATGAATAAAAACGGAATATAATGCTTTGCAAATCCTTTTCAACTCATATTCATTGAATACTGTAACGTAGCAAATACAAATACACTGCAAAGACAAATTATTTCATGTTAAAATGGATAAATGTCATTGTTTTTGCAAATATTCACTCATTTTGAATTTGATCCCTGCAGCCTGTTCCAAAAGAGTTGGGAAAGGGGCCTGTTTACCACTGTGTTACATCACCTGTGTTTTTAACAACACTCAATAAGCATTTGAAAAATGAGGGCACTAATTGTTGAAACTTTGTACGTGGAAATCTTTCCCATTCCCAACTTCAGTTGCTCAACAGTCCGAGGTCTCCATTGTCGTATTTTGCCACACATTTTCGTAACACCACAGGACCCTTTTCCACTTTGCGTCAGTCCATCTCAGATGAGCTCAGGCCCAGAGAAGCCGGTGGTGTTTATGGGTTATTAGTACTGACAGGCCAAAAGCGTGATAAACATTCCCCAAAACATTACAGCACCTCTTGCAGCCTGTACTGTCAGGTTGGTCAATGGTTCTTGTTGTCATTAAGACTATCTATCCCTATCTAGACAAGACCAGGCTACATTTTTTCAATCTTCACCTATCCAGTTTTGGTAAGCCTGTTTCCATGGCTTTTTGTTGCTGGCTACCAGAAGTGACATGGTTTTCTATTGGTGTTGTCATTCCACCTCCACATTTGATATATTGTGAATTTTCTACTCACTACAAAAGTTCAGAATGGTTCTGAATATAATAAACTTTCGGTCACCTGAAACCAGTATGACCATTGTCTGTTGACCTAGCTCATCAACAAGGTATTTTACTTTACTGAACCATTCTGAGCATTGAAGTTGGAACATTCCAACTGATCAGCAATTACAGGAATACTCAAAGCAGGCAGTTGCATTTGGTTTTTGCAACCATAAAAAGTTCAGGAGTATGTATGGGTTGTCATGCAGTAGCCAAAGTCAGAAGTGGTTTCTGGCACCAAGAGTCAGCCCCATTCTCAGCAGTCTGTGGTGCACTTTGTGTTCCTCAAGTAGCCTGTCATCAAGTCCCCTCCTTGGGCTGCTGTTTTAAGGTTCTCACTACTACTGACCTGATAGTAAATGATACGATCCAGTCATTTGGCCAAAGTGGTTTGATTTCTTTTTAAGTCTCTCAGGGATTCACTTCTTATGTCCAGTGCAAATCATTAATATGTATTCTTAGATTCCCAAACATGTAGAATTGCTGTTAGCATTCCAGTTCATCTCAAATTAAGTGAACGCCAGCCACATTCTATATCTAAGCTGGGGAAACACCTTCTTTCAGGACTTTCTTGTACAAGGGCAAAAAGTTGAATAAGTTATTTGTTGAGGGTAAAAACCTATGCTAAACCACATGATAAATTATGCATCACTGCAATATTATAACTTGCAGTGGTACGACTCGTTCTACTGCCATTGTTTATCTATGGAGATTTCCTGCCTGTATGTGTCATATTATGAACCTGTTAAAAGCATGCATGGCTGAAATTACAGTTATCAGTAATTAAAAGGGGTGTCCACAGTGGGCAACCATATAGTGAAGAAAAGCTGAAATACTTATTAGTGCTTGTAAGTTGTCAAATGGACATGCGGTACTGTGCAAAGCCAAGTATTAGGAATATAATCGCACAGCCAGCCAGTCTGCTTGATATACATGGTGACACATTTCTCCAACAGCTATTTTTAACTAACACAGCAATTCTACAGTCCGACAATTTCCAGAAGTTATATCTAGACATGGTTGGCTACTGGGAATATTGCCTAAAATGGGTCTGCTGCATATTCTGAATGAAGAGAGAAAATATAGACACCACCTTGGAACTGTTGCTGCTGTCCTTATTAATTCTCAATGAGAGATGGGACTTTAAGCGACCACTTTAAAACTCTCTTTATTAATGCATGGTTACAGGTAGAACAATGTTGGCTTATACCTTAAAACTTGTCAACATATATCTATTTTAATTTGCAGTGTTCCAAATCCGTCTCTTTACCCTCACCTCCTTGTTCTGCCATTTAGTTCTTTTTTGCTGTACATCCTCTCTGTGATCAGTGTGTATTGTGTATCCTATGTGTTTCCTGTAGACACACTAATGAATTTGTATGTTTATGCATTGTTTTCAGTAGTCATATTTATTGTAGCTGGAGGCTTTTTGTCCTTCTTTTGTCATTTACATCAATCCAACCACTGAACTGATGACCTGATTAACTAGCATTCCAAATAAAATTTATATTTTTGTATATTGCTACCATGCAGAACACATGCATAATTACTGGGAAATATGGGAGAGTAAAACAGTATACAAAACTATTTATCTTATTTGTTGTTGAGGTATTGTGAACTTGGAGCTTAAGGAACTTGCCGATAAGCTAAAATTAGATGCAGAATACCCACCACAATACTTGGAATCGGTTATATATATATTTGATAAGAGCCAACTTCTGGGTCATGGGCCTAAATCCAAGGTCATTGGTTCTGAGGTCATGGGTCTAAATCTAAAGTTGGAAAGAGGCCTGCAAAAATCTGAAGGCCATGTATTTATGGATACCTGTGAATACCTGCGTTTTGCCAGGCTGTAGGTACAATTCAACTGGCCCATACAGTGTATAAGGTAATGTAAAACAATAACTAAAAATAAAATAAATACTAATTAATGTATGTATACAAGTAAAATAACTCTATTACTTTGTGTAATAAAGGTATCTCTGGTGTGGGCTGCGGTGAGCCTTTCAGACCTCCCCAATGTCAAGTCTACCCTGTGCCAGGTCAAGATACAAGCCATGCTCAGTAGGTGTTTAAACGCTGGTAACCACTTGATTAGGGGGCTACCAAAACTGACTGACTGTCAATATTTATTCATTATATATTGAAGAAAATAATCATAATTTCTGAGGCAAGTTGAACTTTTAATTTTCATCAATGTTTAGGTGTTTTGTTTTGGGGGTTTTTGCCTGATTGTTTGCTTGTTTTAACATAGGACTAGCACTATACTGAGACTATGTTTAGTTTATTACATTTAAATTGGGCACACATTATGTAATTGTTCATAAAATTAACAAATTAACAGCTCACAAATTTTAGGAGATTCTTCAAAATGAAATATCCCATAATTAAATCATAATATCCCACAATTGTCAGCAGTAGCAATCATAGTAGACACCATAGTAACTATAGCTTAATTTCTGGTGGAAAATCATTGAAACCATACTGTGGTAAAAGTATTGTAGAGCATAGGAATCCTTCATAGTTTTCCTTCCGCCAAATAGTATGCCAGCCCTTGGTAGAACCACAGCAGCGATACCATAGTAACCATTTCATGTTCTTTTTCCAACTTAAAACCTTGGATACCATGCCATCGTAAAATCATGGTAGAGATACCATAGCGCCATGCTACTATGGATAACACGTCATAGTAAAACCATGGTGAAACCATGGTTACATTTTCTAGGGGTATGCATAATGTCAATGTTCTCATTTTTTAACGCTGTGTTTCTGCCACACAGCTCCATGTTTGTTGAAATAAATTATAATAGTTCTACATTTTACCCACTTATTTGATACATCCTAGGCTTTTTAAACATTAAAACATACAATTCATTGTGCAGAAATATTATGTTTTTGTAACAGCTACCTTACTGGCACACACAATCCTGACTGGCATAGTAATTCATCAATTTCCTAGCAACACAGCAAGCAAAATACACGAACAACCTGGTAAACAAGTGCAAACCTCCCTATGCGGTAGTTTTCGGCATAATAGCGTAGTCAAAATCTGACCTAGAAATGCTGAAAGCTTGGACGGAAAAGAGAGAGCAATCAGAAGAAGAAAGGCTGTGAGTAGGAGGTATTAATGCAAGCCAGACAGACACTCTAAGAATAAAACGATGCCAGACAGATGGAGTCGGAAAGGGAGAAAATCCAGCCAGTGTGATAAAAACAGAGAAACAGAAATCAGAGGAATAAAACCTGAGAGATTTGAGATAGGCATTTGAAATATGATGACATGTTTCAGTCAAACAACCAGAGTCCTCATTAGAGGTACCTTCCTCAACGTTAGCTGTCACAGTTCATCAGGCTGCACTGGGTTAAGGACAAAAACATACAGCTTTTTCTCTCTCAGCACGGAGAGCTCAGGTAAACACTGAATAATACTCAGTTCCCCATAAACCTCTGCAGTGAGACTGAATATTTCCAAACTGCATTTTTATAACACAAGTCAAAGATAGTGTTTTCCCATGAGTCACCAGCCTGCTCTAGAATTTTTAACACAGAGTGTATCACTTCACTTTTTACCACGGAGTAAACAAAGATTTACAGCTAGAGGTCGTGGACAATTAGCCATATAAGAAACAATGTAAACAGAGTGAAGAATTGCTTGGACACCAAGTTTAAAAAAGAGCTACACTTTGATTAATGAAACTTAAAATTAACTAAGCTTCTGTAATCTTTGTTGTGAGGTAGCTTAACATTGGTGAACAGCGCTAAGGTTAGCTACACTTTGCTCAATACTGTCGAGGATTAGCTACAATATTGTACAGAGAAAATGTTATTAATTGTTAATCAATTCAAACTCTAAACATTAGTTAAGCTTTTGTTAAGGGTTAGTTAAGAAACAGAAAAAAAGCAAGGTTAATGACTGTCTAAAATGCAGCACATTTAGGCGTGTGTAGATATGTGAAACATGGTCACATCTACATTTCGCAAATTGTTATACATGTGTTTTGACAGGGGCCATTCGATCATGTGTTACATTTTAAAGGTGTTTTTACACTGCTCGCAAAATGAGATAGTTCATTTTGATGTTAGTGAGCAGTGTATTTTAATCAACAACAGCCCAAAATAATTTGAAATGAATAGTTTGCTCATGTCTATCCCATTTAAGCTAAGGACCAGGAGGCAAGCTAAGGAACCATTAGTCCACTTCCAGTGACATACAGATTAAGCCTGGTCATTACTGTCCCGGGGTGTTCACTGTGCCCTCTAAGGGTCTGGTCAAAAAGTCAGGGTTTCACCCCAGACTCTGGCATTTGGTTCAGCAGTTAGCCTTGCAACTAACAGGGTGGTCATTATCCCACCAAATCCCTCTGTAACCTCAATGCCTGACCCAGTGGCACATTCTTTAGATACTGCAGCACACAAGGCTTCTTCATTTTCCCTTTCCCAGAAGGGGAAGATGATGGTAGAGGTAGCCAATAGGAATTATTACAAATAGCATGAATGCCCTTGTTCCATGTCAGCTTGGCATGTGAACGAGGCAATGTATGGCTCAGCTGATACAGACATTAACTCGCAGCCTCTCTTATCCTGCACAGACAGATTGAACTGGCTGGTTTCTCTTTTTTACCCCAGCTTTTTCTTTTAAGTCTTGTCTTCTACTTGGATTGCAAATGACACCGTTTTCTGATCACAATAAAACCATTGTCTGGATCTAGTGCCAATGACCACAAAATGAGAGGACTTGGCAAGAGGAATCATTGCATTTGGTCGTGCCACGGGTTTGACGGACACATTAATTATAGCAGGACAATATCATTGAGAATGACTGAAAAAGCCACATTAATGTCTCCTTTTATCTATCCCTGCAGTTCTGGCCACATGTTGAATAAAGAGAACAATATTTCCATATTTTCCCTCTTTGGATTTTCATTCATGTTTGATCATTTACCTGTGCTTAGTAATTCAGTTCTCTAAACCATAAACATTTTACCAAAACTTTCACTTTCCTTGTTTGGAACTGTCATTATTTTGGATAGGTCCAATTTTAGACCGTAGGTATTACAGAAAAAAACATTTTCCAATCCTAACTCCAGATTGGAAGAGGACTGCAGAAAAATCTAAATGTGCATCAGTCTTCCAAAATTCCTAAGAAGGGTGTACAACTCCTTTCCTGGAACAGCAGCGCAGTTATTCTCATCTTTTGAGGAACATAAAAATCTCCACCCCTCCAGGATCTTATTAGCTCACTCTTCACGATCCCTTTTTACACATTGTTTTTACACATTTTACATCAGCTTGTTTCGACATTGCCCATCTGCCCATTTCTGTCCAAGCTACCATATTTGCAGTTTTACAATAACAACATTTTGTTACCTTTTTGTTACCTTTTCTCTTTCTCTACAGACTTTATTAGTCCTCTTTGCTCTATCCTCTAGTGGTCACGACCCCTACAGATCATGTAGGTAGAGGACGAGGATCGTTCTCAGCACCGCAGTGACACTGATGTGATGGTGTATGGTGTATGGTGTTGAGCTGGTATGACTGGATCAGACAGAGGGCTGGAGGTTTTAAACCTCTTCCAGTGCTCCCTCACTATGCACAGCTGCCAAATTGCTCCTCCTTGTAGATATAAATCAGAGACAGTAGCTCATCTCATGTTATAAAGTTTGTCATCTTCTCATAATTAATCAGCTTTCACAGGATGCTAGTGGCTTCACATTTTGGTAGGTTAGTTGTGTGTTTAAAATTCTGTCAGCACTGCTGTGTCTAATACCGTTCATAGCAGCGCAACGAACACTAACACACCACTACCATGTCAGTATCACCCCTGTGCTGAGAAGATAAGTGGATCTGAGAAAAAGGACAGTGACAAGGAGGTGAACTTCTTTAGAATAATTCTGCCTTAGTAATTAATTCCTAGCTTTTTAGCTTTTGAGGTTTTCTGCAGTTTGAAAAACAACATAGACCACTGAAACTCTCTGACTGCAACTGATGATGGCACAGTTATGCACTGTGGGAATAAAGCAAGTCAGTGAAAGGAGTGTGAGAATCATTCATTCTTATGGACGTCATTTCCAGAAAATCAGTTATACAAAAATGATTGGATATTTTATTGAGATATTTTTGTGAGCAGTAACTTTTGGTTTTGATATTGAAGTTTTTAATCAGTCTGTACTGACTCACAGGTTCTCTTTCTCCCCCTCTTATCACGGTCAAGGCAAACCATTTCTTAGAGATAGCATGACCCTGTGAAAAAAATACTTGACCTCTGATTGCAGGTAAATTGAGTGCTTACTGTTCTAAATCCCCAAGGTCATTTTAAAAGGACTAATTCACTGCTCTGGTCACTGGTCTGGTCTTTCTGCTTGGTATAAATCACATTTAAAAATGATAGATTCCCTTTGAGATCCACAGCTGCATAATAAACATGACAGAACAAAGAAAGAAAACAAACTGTGCATATTATAAAGATCATAACTCCACATTTAGGGTTTATGAATGGCCCTGTTTCCTCTTAGAGTCTGATAATGGGGATACTCTGGCCCCCACGACTCATTACCACACATTCCACTCTCTGGCTGGGAGTCGGGCTCGTATTCCCAATGCTGAGAGCGTTCCCCTCTCACATCATTATATGAAGACTCTCATAAGGCCTGTTTCTACTCCCCTGCACGAAAAGTAAATAAGTCATAAAAAAGTCATTAAAAAGTCTCTGTCACATTTCACCTTCTCGTATTTACACTCCCACCTGTGCACACAGCTGCCATCAGGACCATACCCATCCATGTGTGTGTCTATTTCTATTTTTTTAAGTAAAGTGTTTGCGTTGCTATATCAACGTCAGCATTGAACCTGCATCAGCAACTGAACATTTGAGAATAAGCATACTTTATTTTCATTTATGCAAAATGATTGCGGTTCACAAGCAGGTGAAATGACTGGTAACTATGGCATGGCATGGCTCTGGACTGGCATGTCCATGAACGCTCAATAAAAGCTGGCTCTAATTTGAAAATATGCAATAGTCCTAAGGTGGAGCAGTGTTACGACTGCAGGGACCAGGTCGAGCATCGCGTGCAGACACTACTGGCTGTGCCGGAGTGAGGGAAGGCAAGGTGGCATGCATTAGGTCAGTTGACATATCTAAAGTGTTGTTCGTAATACAGGGTGAGTCAGAAGACACAGGACACATCGCGTGCTGCATTGTGGACTTATCACAACGGCTGCTAAAGTCATTGTTGAATGTTTTTCGTCGGTAGCGGCTTTTGAACGACCACTACATGGCTCGTTTTCCACAGTCCCGCTTTTTCTGAATTTGCCTATGACGGATGCAACAGTGCTGTGTGAAATTGATGATCTTTCGTTGTGTCTGTTATTGAAGTCTGCTGCTAGGATATGGCAGCTACGTTCCCCAGACATCAGAATCATCAATTCCACCTTCCACAAAATTTGAACTTTGTGTTGCTAACTTTTGAACTTATTGTAACATGTTGCAAATCTGATGGTGACAACAGAGTTCTGAGACAATTCTGGTTTACTTTGATATGCTACATGGCAACCATGGCCAAAACTTGCCTTTCATTCAATATGCAGCCTTTAAGATGGTGGCCATGTTCTAGACATAGCCAAAAAGACAGGCCCATTCCTTGCTGGCCAGATTGAGGAGGTTATGTGTGATTCCCACAGTGTATGGAATCATACAAGGCTAGGTGACCACAACATAAGACGATATGGCAAGCATGTGTGTTACAACTCATCAGATTCAACTGCTGTCTTCAGCAGTAGTCTTGCTCCTGGATACGGGTCTGTGAGGGGTGGTGAAAACCAGAGGCTGCTTCACTTTTCTGAATGAAAAGCTTGGAATCTGGAATGTGATGGTACCACTGGTCCGCATCCCACAAACCCAGCACATCTACAAAAGTGATCTGAAACTTCACTTCACTAAATACAGGATACAAAACAGAGAGATCCAACTACCCTGGATTATATCCCATCACTGGAGAAATTGTGATGTTGTGCTTTAATACTGCATTCAGTCTCATGTAAAGTCCAAAATGTCTGGTCCCCTGTCACTGAAAGTCTGGATAGATGGCCTCTTCACACGAAGAGTTTCCATGTCGATTTGTGTAGCCAGATGAGTTTTCCAGATGTTTCCAACTCGCCAGAAGCACCCAATTGTCACCGCTCTCCAGGGTGCAGAGTGGGTCAGCATGAAGTGTGGCACAGGACAGGATTTCTGTAACACGTTAGACATGGTAGGAGCAGATGCACTTGCATGTGTGAGTTTATTTATAGTGCTAGGCAAATGCCTAAGATAAATGAATACACATGAGAAACAACCTAACAAACTGACAGTATCATGCAGAGGACTAACGCACAAAGTTCACACAGATACTAAAGGCCAATACTATTTTAAAATGTTAACAGACACAACAGGTTAAGGGTTAAGGAAGGAAATAATGCAGACAATATTAACATATTTACTCAGACTGTGCTAAGAAGAACTGACAATGCTAGGAGAAAGCCTTAGTAATAAAGCTAACAAACAAGGTGAACCATACAAGGACAGTGAGGAAATGGGCTAATGCTATCAGACGTGCTACAACCGCAGATAAGTTAATACAACAGGAAGTGTCCTACAGAGGCTGAGCTGTGCTAAAATGAAACGAGGACAACATAAGCCACACTGAGGGTGTACTCAATCTAGACAATATGTTCCGCACCTGGGCATGACTGACCGCCAACGCTGAAGCACGCTCAGGCATGCCTGAAGGCTGGGGGTGTTTCAACGGACTGAGCATTGTGCACATTTAGTGTGATTGAGTATTGCACACAAGCTTAGTATCGTTAGTACTGTTCAGCATGAGAAACCAAAAATCAGTGCATGGCATAAGCAGTAAACTGTGTGTCAGAGAACCTAAAATGAAACCAAAAAATCCACATAGTCAGTAGCAGCATGAAGTCCACTTTGCTGTGCGACCCGTATTTAAAGGGTTATGACAAAAGCAAGCCCAGGCACACTTCATTTTTAAAGTCAGTGTTTCAGTTGCAATGAAGAAGACTTTAAGAAAGAGTCAAGTGAGAGTAGCCAAGACAGTCAAGCAAGCATCAGGACCGTCTCCAACAGCGGATGCAGCTACAATCTCAGGTCTTCATCAGTGCAGACGTTGCTCAGGAATGGCAGAAGGCATGTGTGAGTGCATCTGAACACACAGAGAGATGAAGGTAAAGTGCTTAAACTGGATGTATTTGAAAATAAAAAGTTGTATCGGTCAACAAAAAGTTCTAAAAATGCCTATAGTTGTACTAAATTATACCATATCAATGTCTGACAAAAGGCAGCAAGCTTTGTCAAATAAAATATTTGTGCCATTCTCAAAACTTTTGCCCATGACTGTAAACTGACTTTGTGAGCATTTTATAGTGATGCTGTAGCACAACAGTCATAGTACACAAAAATATGGGTATATTTGAGTAAGTAAGTGGGTAAGTTCACCATCTGATGGGACAATTACAAAACAGCACTGGACAAGTTTAGATTATGCATTGGAATCCATTTCCTTTTGTGTTCAACCAGTATGAGTCATGCGATTAAAAGGATTCATGTCTCATCATCAGTGGACATCTTAGCGACAAACAAGGTTATATCCATACACATGTCCATCTCAAGACTAGTCATTTATATTTATATATATATATATACATACACACACACAAGTAAATGACAATTTAGAGACACCAATTAACCTAACATGCATGTCTTTGGACCGTGACAGGAAACCGGAGAACTGGGAGTAAACCCACACAGACACAGGAAGAACATGCAGACTCTACACAGAAAGGCCGCTCTACCCTGGGATTGAACCCGGGAACTTCTTGCTGTGAGGCAGCAGTGCTACCCACCGAACCACCCTGCTGCCCCAACTCAACTTCGTAAAAAATAACAGACTTTATTGTTGTTAGTATTCAGTTAAGTAGTTTAGTAATTTCAGATTGTTGTTGTCTCCTTGCATTTTAGTACAATCACGTCTCAACCCTAAATCTGATTTCCAAAGTCTTTTTATTAATAACAACTGAAATTCCTTTGTCCCTTCGTAATCTAAACCCAGGTCAATATTAGTATCATGGTTTATGGTTAATTTGTGTCAACTAAATACACTGTGATGAAAATCTGTGTCTGTGCCAGAAATACCCATAGACAGACCTAGCGCTAGATCTTAAATATCTTACAACAAATTGTGTGCAGCAGGGGAGTAAAGGACCATGAGAGTGACTGCTCTGGCATGCATGTGCAGAAGAGCTTTTTTGCCATGCCTTATTTTGATAGACTCTATCATTTCCTTCAGGGTACGTCTGAGGGAGATGGAAGAGATTTCCTGAGCTGTTGAGGTCAGCAGGGCTGTTTCCACACCAATTTTACTTTCTAGCATACAGTGTATGGCAGCTGGCAATTTACAGTCAGCTTACTTTGAACTCCTGATAGTCTTTAGGAAAATATTCTTGTGGTAAGGTTACAGAACTTACAGGACAAGATCTCTGCTGCCCTTTACAAACAAAAGCGTTTCCTGCATAGAGGACAAGCATTGCATAAGTGTAGACCATCTTTGATACAACTTCTGTTAAAACTGCAGTGGATGTAACACTCCCTTCTATATATGCAGACACCCTGAAGGAAAAATGTCACTCGATTACAGACACATGTCAAGTTCCACTAAAGGGGGACAGAAACATTAGATATTATACATTATACATATCAGTCTATTAAACATCATAGCATTCAAGTGTGGTAACAAGTTAAAGTTTCCAACCATCTCCTGCACATTGATAAAAGCCTGTGAAGGTGGGGGTAGGAATTAATACGTCCTGGTATAAAAAAGTAAATCAATACTTTCTGATCAGTAATATGCAATCCCTTACGAAAAAAAAAAAACAAATCATTTTTATCCATCACATAACTTTTTTTCATCAGCAGCACTGTGGAGCTGGTTCTAACGCAGCCCAATTTTCACATCATCATCTTCTAAGCCAAGTCCTGGCTTCACCTTCATTGGCTTCAACTCCGGGTTCCACTACAGCAGTTCAAAGCTGCGGTCTCACCAGAGTACAAACAGCTATGGTAGAAATCTGCACCATTCTGCCATCTGGCATTGCACACGAGTTTTCATTACTTTGTGTTCAGTTTTACCCTCATGCTATAGCTCCTGAACTAAATATCTATACTATGTCATGTATAATCTCTAAAGGGCATAATATCTTACACTAAAAACTGTCTCATCTTTATGAGTGTCTGCTGCCGATTTGCTTAGACAGACAGCAGCCAGGTGCCCTTTCACAAGCCACTTGTGTGATAGACAGCTAAGAAATTTTGACTATCCTAAAAGATCCAGGCTCCAGTTCATTTCTTGAATCATCCACAGTGCTTTTGATGAAGCATAAACCTTTATTAGATTTATTCTTGTAGCACTTGTATTCTGTTGGATCTTATTTTATCTTATTCTTATTTTTATTTTTTTTTTAAAGATACGTCACTGGAATAAAAATAAATAAAGAATAAAAGCACTGCAAGATAAGTAAATGTACATTTTGCACATTCCATTCACTAAAATCTTAAATGTTTTAAATGTGGCAGACAGTTTCGGTCACTAAAGCCAGTAAGCTGCCACAAAACTTCACTTATCTTCTATTTGCATCATTCAGCAGGTTCATAATGAGTACACATGTCGCATGACACCAGAAATGGTGAACTTGTATCTCCTTTCCAAAACAGAAAAGGTCACTCGCATCCTCTTTAAGCCATGACAAATGATCACAGAAGTGAAACAATAGAGGCCTTATCACAGTCATCTGTGTAGTCTCCAAGAAGGGATGCTTTGCCTCAGAACAGCCCTGAACTCCCCAATGGGTGCCTGCACTCACCCACCACCACTTATCAAGCGTGATGTCTTCTCAACCCAGGCAGAATGATCTCGGAAAGGTCAGACTCAGCTGGTGGTCATGCTCAGCAGTCAGACTATATGCCACCGCAGCCAGCCTCCAGCTGAGAGCACCAACAGCAGCTCTGTCACCCGACAAGCTTTTCAAGAGGACGAACATGTAGAAGGGGAAGCTAACACTTTATTCTGAAAGGCATTGTGGAAGCACACTTAGAGACTACGCAGATGTATTTTTTCATACATTGAGGACAATTAGATCCTTATACAAGTATCAGCACCTATCATAATTGTTATGTTTAGTATTGCTGCTGCTGCTTCTGTTGTTGTTAATATTACACAGTAATTAAGTCAAGCTGGCCCAAGAATAAAGTTAAATTCAGAAGTTTTATTGAGTTTTATTGAGTACAATCATCAAATCAGACTAGATGAGGCCAGATGGGCAAAGGTCAGCACACAGGCAGCAGCTACTGGTATGGTACATCAACGAACGATCTCAATCTCTCTTCAACAGATCTTCAACTCTGTCTTTTCTCAGTCTCATGGTCATAAATTGTTGTCAAGACCAAGCTGAGCACAACTTTGAATATAAACTGATATTAGTCTATTTTTTTTTTACAGAATATCATGCTTTCAAACAGAATAAATCAGTCATACTCTAGATGCCTAAATAACATCTGCATTCCTATTGGTTAACAGCAAAAGTCTTGTTAAGAATTTTCTTCTTGGGTTTCATATTCTGTACTTTGTTTTTTCAGTAATGGCCTTTTTTATATTGTATTGTATTCAACTGAATATTTTTATTTTTGTACTTTTAGGCCATATTTGTTATCTGTTATTACTTGTGAATTTCTTGTGATTACAGATGCTATAACTCTGCTGTGCCAGGTGATGGGACGGAGAGCAGGACTGATGATCTTTGGACAGTGCCATTCAGCCATTCCATACGCCTTTGCATCATCCATGGTAATACTGGCGGTGCTGATTATACGTCCCAGGATACAGAATGATTGTAGGACATCACTGATGTATCTCTGGTACCCCGAGGGGCAGTCAGAGGAGCATAAGCCAAAAATGAATTTTAGCTATTTTATTGATAAAGGGAGTTTTCCATCATCCTCCCAAATATGAACCACTTTAAGTACTTCGAGGGTTCAATTTAGTGTGAAGTCACAAGTAAGAACCTCTGTGATGTAATCCTCTATGGCTACAGAAAGGTCCAAACAGGACTTGGGAGGAGTTGCATATTTCTCCGTCTCAGTAGCATAATCATATTGGCTTTGTGTGCATTAAACTCCTCCTCTAGGTCTGTGTAACATTTAGGCAGCATAGGTGGCAGGGAGAGCTGGGGTGCCCAGTACAGCGTGGCACTGAGGGACTGTGAATTCACATGCTGGTTTCCACAAATGTCATAAGCCCTGTCTCATCTGTGAGTTCACAGTCTGACCACGACACAGAAGGAGATTGACTCATGGTGGAGTGTGCTGGCAGATAGTTGAAGCGGATGCGAGCAGTGAGTGATACTGCCAGAACCCACAGTATCTTCATCCACTGCTAACACTCCATGGGTACTCCAACATGACCCCCTCTGTTCTGAAATCAGCTGGTCACTACAGAGAACAGCAAAGATTAAAACAGATTAAGTGATTCGTACAAACAGAGCACCAAACACCCAGTCACAAAGCATAGGCTCGCCATTGTTCCACTGCGGATTGACGATTGAGTTTGAGTTTACCTGAATAGTCCACGAGGGCAGAGACTAGAAAAATGCTGGTGTCGTGCCTTGACAGTTGTGGTAGAAGGCATACTATGAGTACGCCCTTAGTACTGTTTTAATTCTCTTTACCATAATATATTAAAGCTATTTGGGTCACCCATTAAAACTCACCTTACATAGTCATCATTTATCCACTTGACACTGTGTGTCTGATCTTTGAAAGCACAGCTTTAATATGCAGTAGAGTTTATTTTACTGAATTTTTATTTCCACTCGTAACTTTTTATATGACACAGACGCACAGGCAGTCTGTTCACAATGCCTAAAATGTCCTGGAAGGACTATTTATGGGCTTTAATAACTGACTGCTGCAACACTGATTCAACAGACTTTTACTAATTAGGTAGCGGGACATTATTTTTTATGGTCACTTGTTTTGTCTGCTGCATAAATTCAGACCAAATGAATAGACCATTTAGCAAAAGTTAAAATGATTTAAGAAAACTTATGTGCGTGTGTGTGTGTGTGTGTGTGTGTGTGTGTGTGTGTCGGTCTCCTGACACCCTATGCTTGCTTATCTTGCTGCAGCTGAGGGAATTGCCCTACTTATTAGTGAATGTTAAAACTTTTCTTAAGGAAAGTCACATCACTTCAGTGACATGGACAGCAACTGTGTGGAGCCCAAACCGATTGACAACTTAAAAACTTTAAAAACGTGTTTATGACAAGGCTCTTTACTCTAAATCTGATCTATCAACTGCTCTCTGAGAAAGCTGGATGTTGACTAAGTGATTCCGTATTGTTTTCTCTTTTTTGGATTTGGGGAAAATAAGCAAAAAATGAAAAGAAATAAATAAATATTTGAACTATGCTTCTTGAAGCCAGAATGTTTAGCTATTCATTTTTTTGTGTCATATATGGTTTGTTTATTTGCTGCACAGTTTGAAAGCTGGGTGAACATCCTCTAAGTTTGATGATTCCATATTTCTATCTCAAAATAAAAGACTTAAATGAATTACTACGATCAGTCCACTTACAAAACTGCCCATCAGTAGAGTCTCTGACACACAATGAGCATCCATAACAGTTCAAAATTGTGAAAACCTCTGCTAACCCCACTAACATGCTCTGAGACCATGGACACCAGCAAGACCACAATATTCTTCTTCTTCTTATTATTATTATTATTATTATTACTGTTTATTTTAAAGGATTGAACTAAATCATAGTTAGATTTAGTTAGCAATTGGACTGGTACTATGGTGTGTAATTGCTGTTTCATTCACAGTGTTGTTGTTTGCCTTAAACTGTGAACTACTGAAGTGTTCATTTGGTAGAGAGGCTCACTCTGTCACGTCACTATATTTGTATATTTTTCTGTACAGAGACTCACCAATTTACAACAGGGATATGTTCAGACATATTCGGAAATCCACCAGAAGTTAAATTGAATGTAAATCGAGGAGTTTTATATATATGGTTTATATCATAGAGTAACCGATATTAAACATGTTTGATCACGACTTTTTAACTCCCACCACATGAGTCCCTGTGTCACACACTGCTGAGTGTACAGTGTACTAGTGTACATTAAAATGTTTAAAACACTTACATTGTACTACTGTTGGGCAAAGAAATTAACAAAAAAGACTTATTTTTAATAATTATTTCATAAGCTTGTAAAGTATTTAAGATATTGTTTAATTTATTGAACTATGTATCAAAAGGGTAAACCAAAAAACAATCTTCCTCACTACATTTCCCAGCGCTCATCACTCCCACCACATCCCTATGACTCCCTATGTCATGCACAACCATGTTCCTTATCCAAGTCCTGAGAGTACCACCTATACGATGTATGGCCTGGGTCATACAGTAAGTCGGTCCACCGTAAAATGGGGAGTATCTGCACTGGAGTGTAGGCCATCCCACATGTGCTTTGTGTTTAAGACAGTACAGAGACTTCATGTTTTTCTTGTAAATCCTCTTCTCAGGTAGGTCCGATATGTTCGCAGATCCCAAGATTTAGAGAGTGTGGTCTGTGCTTTGACTAGTGAAAAAGAATAAAAAAAATGTGGAGTAACTTTTGGTGCAATTTTTTCAATGCACTTATTGATCTACCATGGAGTCTGTGAACTTGTTAATGTCATCCCCTGCTGCTTTACATGGCATTTACATTTGCCAGTCAGAAGGTTTGATGCAGCTATGAAATTCATTGGTTGCATCCTCAGTCCACTGGTAGACTGTATTTTTTTATGTTTTTTTTTTTTGTTTAGTTGTTCTGTTTAAGCTTTACAGGTGCAGCCATGTTTCAGAGAAAGCAAACACACAACAGTCCTTAATGTCACAATTAATTGAAATCCATGCATTCATTTCCTCTACCTTGTTGTTTAATGACTGAACATTAACCAGTAAAAAGCTTAACAAGTGAAGAACTTTGCCTCTTGCATAAAATCCCAGCAAGGCATCATCTTCTTCATTTCTTTCCATTTCGATTGCTGCAGCAGTTGAAACTTGGCCGTAGAAACTTAGTCCATAATCCATACTTCTGTGTCAGTCGTGTTGGACGTTTTACAGTGCATTTTACAAGTTTATTTGTATTTGACTTACCCTATGGGAAATTATTTGTTTATTTTTTTTTAACATTGCATCAGCATTAATGGATAATCACAACAGGAACAAGGTTACATCAATACTAATCAGACATAATTGAAATGCTGCCGTTATCCAAATATTCTACTACCCAAAGGTATTTTGATATTTGACTGGGTTTTTTCTTATATTTGAACTTTGCTGACCTCCAACAGGATCTTGGGGTCTCCCTCAGAAACAGTCACTCATGCTTTCCTCGGTCTTGGCTCAGCACAGTGGTGAGTTCTTTTTTATAGTGCTTATGTGTGTCATTTCAGTACAAATATTTACATTTATGTACATTTATATAGTGTGATACGTGGAAAAATGTAAACATTGGCTTTTTCTCCAAACTATTTCTTTAATTATGATGTGTTTAAGCTACTTTCTTGGCAGTGTTGGCTAACACTTACAACATGAAATTCACTGACATAATGGAATATGACAAAGCTATTTAGCTACTCATATTTGAACTGCTATTATAAGTAAACACAGCAGGGGGGAGTCAAGCGAGTGAGGGTGTCCGTGATGAAGATAACCCAGCAACAGGAGGTAAACAAATATTGTAGGCGCCAGAACGCTTGTCCCTCGCCATATGCCTTTGTGCTCTGCTTCCTCTCAGAAGGTCATGGAAGACATTACACATTTTTATGAGCCATTCAGCTCAGTCATTAGATTGTATTATTGCAAAGGGATCATAATGTTGCCTTTGTGCGCACAACTATTAACATCACACCTTTCTTAAGTAATAAGGTGGGAATGTACGGATGCTTGGAGGGTTTTGAAAGCTAAGCCAATAAATCTAAAAGCATGCCTTCAGTTTTTCTAAAGAGCGGTCTTCTTCTGCTTTTTTATATAACTTTCATGTTCTTCTTTGCAGTTAGGTGGTGGAAAATTAATCTGCATATTCTGATCACTATCAACATCTTTAACAGCTCTATGCTCCAATATTTAAAAAAAAAAAAGCATTTTACATCAACCAAAATATAGCAAGTATATGGTTTGAACCTGTTTCGTTCTTGACATTCTGGACTGTTTTATATAGTGTTTCTTGGATCCTTGCTCCTGAACCCCACCATTATATTTTGTGTTACAGATTTTGTTTTGTTGTCTGGTTTGTTTGTCTATGAACACGGGACTGTTTTTGACTGTCACTTGGCCCAGCTTACTACTCCATGTCCATTCAGTGAGGTAATAAAAATAAACAAAGAATTTTTTAGTTCAATGTTCTGTCATTATTCCTAGGCATTTCCTAAATAATTAGGAAATAATAATATATATTAATAATAATAATATTAATAATAATAATAATATATTAATATAATAATAATAATAATAATAATAATAATAATAATCAAGATATTTCAGGCAGGTATCGTAATGAAGTCAAATATGTATGGTGCCTAAACTATAATGTAGACACTTAAGTAAACATTTTCTTTATGTATTTTACAATTATAATAATACATGATTTGCTGTGTAATCTCAAATCGTAATACGAAACACTGGGGTACTGGAGGGTGTTGCTTTAATCTCCCACACACGATGTGTTACTGATAAAGGGGATTGATTTGAATTCATGTTGATTGCGCTGTGAAGATCAGCAAGTTATCTGATTTGTCTGGGTCAGGGTTGATGTGAGATGTGAGGCTTATATCTTGCAGCTCTTTTGAGTGTTGCTTGTTTGCATATTTAATCTTGTAATCACAAGCTCACTAAATCCTGGAAAGACTGGTACAGTACATGCACTTAGTGGTATATTACTCCCCATAGAAAGTCCACTGCTCTTCTTCTTTCCTCGCGTTTCAAGTCTCGCTTTATACGGGTTCCGCTCATACCTACAAAGATGACGTGTCATCAAAGACACACACACACACACACACACAAGTCAATGACAATTTAGAGACACCAATTAACCTAACACGCATGTCTTTTCGGACTGTGGGAAGAAACCAGAGTACCTCGAGTAAACCAACGCAAACACAAGGGGAGACATGCAGACTACACACAGAAAGGACCCAGGCCGCTCCACCCTGGGATTGAACCCGGGACCTATAGAAAGTCTACTGCTATCAGGGCAAATCACATATAGCATGATTTACCTGTAAATTGTTTGTTACTGAAT
The DNA here is from genome assembly GCA_036873895.1 of Parotocinclus cabessadecuia. Taxonomy (NCBI): domain Eukaryota; kingdom Metazoa; phylum Chordata; class Actinopteri; order Siluriformes; family Loricariidae; genus Parotocinclus; species Parotocinclus cabessadecuia. The sequence goes on from JAYJMA010096353.1 coordinate 19,633, forward strand.
TACCTGCAGTGCAGATTATACAAGTGTAATTAAATGTCAATTGTAAAATTTCCTGTAGTTGTTATTTGTTGCAGAGACCACATCGAGCAGGAGTTACTAAAATAACAATACAACTACGAACATAATTTATGTTTTGGAAAAAGCAAAAAATCATTTGTGTGTATCTTGTATTTCCTTTACCACTTATGAACTGGTACATGCTGTTTTGATACTGTTAAATTTTGTGCATGAAACAGTTATCGAAAGTGATGCATATTAGTCCAAATTTTAAAATGATTTGTCTCCACAAAATCCATTGTATTGCAGTATTAACAATTTTTTAAAACTGCAGCTTTGTCAGGCAAAGGCGTAGTATTTTTGCAATGGGGAAAACGTGGATATATAGAGAACAGAAATGGAGTTTGCACACAAAATGCATACAGGGAGAATACATACAGGACAAACAGCAGTTCTTGAGGAGTTTGCAACATGGAGGTCAGGAGGTGCAGACTGGAGAAATGGACTGGCATCTAATCCAGGAAGCACTGCTGTCTGTGCCCTGTGAATTACAGTATGGGATCCGGAACCCAACTATCATGAGAACTTACACTTATACTGACTCTCACTTTGCCCATGAATAGTATGTTGATATAATCTTGTGTCTGCCGTGAACATAGCTATGAGAGCTATACGATTTGCCTATAAGATATGTATAGCTGGATGATAGTTGTGCTTTAAATAAGCTTAAATATCTGTTTTTAAAATTGAAATGAGCAAATAAAACAATCAAGCTGTGATATAGATTGATGCTTGAAAATGTAATCACTGTTCCATTACAGACCCCACTTTTAAATCACCTTCTTAGCAAACACTGGTGCATACTGCCCATGGAAAAAAAACATAAAGCAGATCTCTTTACACAAAAGTTATGTCACAAGTTTTACAGAGAAATGAGTTGTTTGATCATACACAGCCATGTTTCATTATGAACATCTGCTGTTTCAGTTTTTCCAGTGCGAGTGATTAATAGGGATCATATTCACATGTCATCAAATGGTGGTTGAAATTCTCAGCGTATTTTCAGAGCACTGAGGTCATGCATTGTTCAGGTTACTGGGCAAACCTGATTTGTTTATCATTTTCCAATCATGCAAGTTCACTAGGTCACACGGGGTTAGCAGGACAATTCAATACATAAGAAAGCATATGAACGATTTTACTTTGGAAAAAGCCAGGATAATGACATTTTTGAGCTGTGAAAGAAATTCTGATATGAATATATGCCATAAAACATTACAAACAGTATAAGGAAATACACTAAGCTGATGGTGTGTTAATAATCCAGCCGATATTTATATTTAATGAATAAAGATAGTTAAGGAAATAAGGTGGTTAAATGAATAAAGTAATATGCATGAAGGAAATGAATCTTGTGCAAATGGTGCATGGTATAAAAGCAATATAAAGTGGCTAAGTCTAAGTCCGAACGAGTGAATCCAAAATGCCTTAACACACACTGTAAAAGCGGGCTATACCAAATGTGAAAAGGGAATGAGCCCGATCTAGCACACTATTTAGAAATATGGTGTAATTTGGGACACAAGATAGCTCAACAGGAGGGGCAGACACTTCCTGAAGCTAGAGGAGTCACTAGAGTGAAAACAACGTCAAAATAGCAAATAGATACAGCGGGGGAGATTAATTAAAAGTTGATTCCAGACTTGTTATGTGACTTGGTATAGTTCACATCGTGACGAAACTTTAAAACAATGTTGATACAATATAGGAAAAATAAGATTTGCTACTTTCTCCGAACACTAAGCTAAGCTAAACCTACCAGCGGCCTGGAACTAATGAGCTAGTGCTGCTCGATTTCTCCAATTTTGGAGTCGACTCCCGTTCCGTTTAAATGATCAACTCCATGAGCCCAGTCGAATGTAAAACAGTACATTGACGAGTTTAGGAATTGTTTGGTTGCATTGGCCAATAACAGATCAAATACTGTATGTAGTATGTGTGTGTATATATACATACATATGTGTGTGTGTGTGTGTACAACACATATTGCTCACAACAATTAGGAGATATTTCATTATGGGATATTTAATTTTGACATATATACACTTACAATTAGATACTTGGTCTTCTGACACATGAGGGTAAAAATGTGCTTTTTTAATGACCTATAAGAAAACTATGAGGCTAGTTCTGGGTAGTGTACCTCTTATTGAAATAACTTTGACCGACCTAGACCCTGTCAAATAATTTCTTTTGCATGCAGGAGACCAGTTAGACACAGACAGATAGAGAACATGCAAACTCTACACAGGCAGGAACAGAACTGCTTGTGTGTCATTGTTTATTTATTTGTTTATTTAACATCACATCAGCATCAATGGCTATTCACAACAAGAACAAGGTTACATTTATACTAGTCAGACACTGAAACTTT
>JAYJMA010096375.1:0-22035 GCA_036873895.1 Parotocinclus cabessadecuia
TTTTGTTCACTACACCACTCAGATAGATAGAGAGAGAGAGAGAGAGAGAGAGAGAGAGAGAGAGAGAGAGAGAGAGAGAGCGTTGCACCATCCATCCTCTACTCCAGCCTGCATCAGTCCGGACGCAGCCCATTCTGTAAACATTACAACCCCGGACGGGATGCAGCGGACAGAAGAGGAACAGAAGCTGTGAAACGGACCTGTTAAAGCAGTGTAAAATGACATTACATCTAGAAGTGCTCTTGATAAAACCAGGATGACCAGGAGAAACACGGGAGCGATCGATTGCATGTCCTCTTCCTTCGTTACCGAGCTTTTCTGTGCTCAATGAAGAGATCCCAGTTCGCTTCGGGTTGTGCACGGACAAAAAGACGACACATTAGCGATTTTAGGAGGTGAAAACGCTTTCTTGCAGACGAGACCTGGTCTCAAAAGCGTGTTTTGTTCTGCGGAGGTGTCTACATATTCCGAGTTTGATCTCTGCGGCCATGCTTCAGGCATCCTCATCCGAGCTGTTCCCTACCTGAGGGGCATGGCAGAAAGAAACACAACTATATTTAGCCACAGTACCGTCGCTCAGCATGGCTTTGACCTTAACTGGATGATGGACCTATTCGTTCATGAACCTTTGAAGCAGTGGACACTGTGGAGAACATGCTGGAAAGTCGACGAGAAAGTCTTCATTTAATGTCAGTTAGGAAGTTGGGTTGGATTTTTAAGAAAAATAGAAAGTATAACTTGTGTCTGAATCAATAATTTGTGTTAGGGACTGCTGATAAGTGGGTAGAATGTTCAGGTACCCCTACCTACCCAGGTCAGATTGAACTCACCCCCATTTACCTATTGCAAATGCTCTGCAAACTCTTTAATACCACTGGGAAGTTGTAAATCCAAGAATCCAGGCTCAGGCATGGGTGCAAAGCAGGCAAAATGTCCGGATGAGGCAGGTGCAAGCCCTCAGAGTCTACTTTGCAAGAGGACACCAACACGTAAACGCAGCAATGACATGAGCACCTCATTGGTGTTGCGTGCTGGAGAAAGACTGGGACGCACCGGCCCTCCACCTCCATATCAGCGCAGAGTCGGCATGATCCAAGACATGATGCTCATGGCCAAGCAGGGGAAACATGAGGAGGCAACTGAGATGCTTAGGACACTACGCCAGGTACAACTTGAATAGCATTTACATTAGTGGTATTGTTCAGTATTATTACCATCCAGAACTGACCATTTGTGAGACATCTAGATTTTTTTCATTACAGATAGTAAAAAAAATAGTACAAATAAAAAATACTGATATGGTTGTATACTGTCAAGGGTAGTGTTGTGTTTGTTAGTTTAGGCTTCCAAATGAAAAGTCATGTCATCTGCTCTCCAGCTAGCTGGAGAATCTTTAAGCTTTCTGCTTCACCGGATTTCTGAGGCTGAAGCTTTCTTTCACCTCATCAAAGTGAAGTATTGAATCCAGCTAGGTTGTTTATGTTGCGTCAGACATGTGCGCTTCTTTTCAAGTGCATGTCACCTATATTTAGCTTTTGTATTTAGCATTTGCACTGTTTTCCTTTAGCTCTTTGTGCCATCTGTTTCCGGGGGCAAAGTGGCACAAGATGTTAGTGCTGTCTAGAGATCCCAGGTTTGCATTCAAAGTTGTGTTTAGTACCAGACATGATTGTCATATTCAGGTGGCTCTTGAGAATATAATTGTAGGACTAGTGTAGGACTCCTGTCATCAGAATAAAGGAGTTCAGTCAGGGGTCTGCTGACAACAAAAGCTGGGTTAACACTTCATGTTGGTTTCAGATGTCCGTTTCCTGGATGTTCATGCCTTGCCAGAGGTACCTGAGTCTCAGTGCTGGGCTTTTGTGACAGACCAGGGATACCTCCATGTTATATTAGTGTAGTGTACATTCCAAATCTACGTTCATAAATTTGCGATTGCTTACCTCTCAACAGAATTTGATCTCTGAGCATATACACCACATTACCAGACACTTTATTATGTACATCTTCCTAGTACCGGGTTGGGAATCAGTCTGGCCATTCTGACCTCATCAACAAGGAATTTTTGCCCAGAAAGCTGCCGCTCACTGAGTAGTTTCTCTTTGTTGGACTATTCTTTGTAAACCCTAGAGACAGCTGTGTATCTAGCACCAACTAGCAATGGTTCAAAGTCACTTAAATCACATATCTTTATCATCCTGATCCTCAGTTTAATCTTCTGGGTATCTGCGATAGTGGAACATTGTAATCCTTTCAGAGACCTGCACTGATTTGCATAGCATTGTAGCTCATTTGAAGCTGCCTAATGTGACTGTTCAGTCAGTTCTTTGTTGTTTAAAAAAAATGACCCGTGTAACTGAATGCATTTTCCACATAATATATTTTTCCCCTAAACTTTAAAATCAATTGGTAACCGTTATTTAGCAATGTCAGTGTAATTCTTTTATGTTACAGTATTTCTGCTTGGTTTACACTTGTCATTCATCAGGGGCCATGGGGGACCTGGGCACAGGATGCCAATTCATCAGATATGCACACACACGCACAGACACACACACACACACAAACACTAGGGTACACACTTTAAAAACCTGTCCTTTCAACAAGACTGTAGTACCCAGATTAAGTTCACACAGACACAGGGAGAACATGCAAACTCCACGCAGATGGACTCCATACTGGACATCAAACCAGGGAACTCTGGAGCTGTGAGACAGTGTTAAACATTGTGCCACTGTGCTCCTCCTAACCCAGCTATGTGTGTATATTTATCAGTATTATCAATTTTAACTGTATGGAGGGATCAAGTTTATGAATTTACATATTTTTCTTTCCATTAACCAAAATAGCAATTTTTCATCAGAAGCTGTACAAGCTGAACAATGCTAAATTCTCATACGATACCTTGTGTAATGCAGTATAAGCCATGACTTCAATTCTACAATTTAATCCAGCAACAAAAAAAATTATATTTTTATATACAGTGTACAAATTTTTATATACTATATACAGTGGGCAGCAAAAGTATGAGATCACTAGTGAAAATACTTCTTTTTGGCATCTTTCTTGATTTCCTAAATCTCCTGATTTGATTACATTTTTAATAACAAATCATAACTCGAGTGAAGCTGAAGTGAAGTTCTTTGACACATTTCACAAGATTGTAATTCTTAGTATATTTCACCTTTGCATTTAAGCTGGTACAGACTCCACAAGTGTGTGCAAAATCTTATGGTCTATGTTATCCCAGCATGTTTCCCCAATATTCCAAGAAGTATCTTGTGATGCCACTACATGTCTTGCTTTCTTTGTCTTCATGTTCCCCATATATGCTGGATGAAATTCAGGTCAGGTGATTTTGGTGGGAAATTCATGGCAGTCGGCACTTCTTGATCATCTTTGGTCTTCAGTTGGTTGTTGCAAGGCCTATTTCTACAAATATCCAAATACGTATTTTAAGACTTGTGGCCTAGGTTACATCAGAGTTCCAAGAAACATTAAGACCCACTAGTGTTCATCATGATCCTCTGGACAAATATATCTATATGCCAAATGAATATGCAGTTCCTCCATGCCTGTACTGGTATGAAGATTCATATATCACTTCCTTCACTGCTGCTGAGGCACATGCCCAGCGGCTGGACTGCCCTGTGTTGCAGATAGAATTAGATAAGCTGTGCAATTTATTACTCCAGTGTGTGCCTGCTTTGTTGTGTCTTGCTGTCCACGGGGCAGAGAAAAGCAGTGTAAGAAAAACATTAAGTCATTCCTATTTATGAATGAAATAGTGCATGTGAGGTGAAATTCTGAGAAAGAAAGTAGGATGATTTGTTTCAGTGGTGAATGAAATTAACCCTCAGGAACAATCTTTTTGGAAGAAACCACTTGTTTAACATGGTGAACAGGCTAAAATATGCTAAATGGTCACCAGAATAGAATTTAGATCAGTAGAAAATGGGGTTGATAAAACAACAAATTTAATGGTGGCCTAAGATTTTGCACAGTACTCTGTAGAGAAGCATTGTCAATCAATTCAGTTAGGAATCCACAGTAGCATACTGGTTACGAGGTCACATATACCTTGTTAGCTAGGGACTGATGATGACTCTTTGTGGGCAACTAGTGATGCTGTCATATGAAACTTATAACTTATAAGAAACTTACAAGAAACTGTCCTAACTTTGTATCTTTATGCAACCAGAGAGCAATATTAAACAGCAACCTTTGTAATATTCACAGATGAATCACAGATTGTTGCTTCAGCATAACTGAGCATACATTTGAGAAGAAAGCACATTATTTGTTTTACCATACACCAAAGGCAGACAGTTTTTGTTTACATTTAGTATACAGAATACATTGACAAGGAAGCCTGTATTATGTCAAATGTTTAAACTAAAACAACAGAAGAAAAAGGGTTAAAGTGAAACGTGATACTTCCACATAATGTCATTTGTTAAATGTTTTTGTTAACAATTTATTTTTAGTCGGAATGTCAATTATGCTGTAATGACCAAATTTAAACAGTTTCTATTAGTTTCAGTACATTTTACTGTGAGAGGTATTATTTTATTCATGTGTTTTGACAGACTTTAAATATTTGTTATCTGATATTGACCTGCTAAGACTACCCTGAGGCTATCATTCATTTTTACTCCAGGCTCACCAATAGATGAAATGACAATATAGTGCCTTGAGAATTACTGGGGCGACCATTTACGAGTAAAATAAAGAATTCAGAGCCTAATTAGTTATGCAAGACGGCGAGAAGCTGAGAGAGAATTCTTCCTTACAACAAGTAGGGAGTTTTTTCACTAAGGTCGCTGTTGTGCTGCATGACCAGGATGCAGACATTATCCTATAGAACTTGCTAATATGAGTGATATGACCCAAATGCAGTCAGACAGTCAAACCATGATACTACAACCACCATATTTCATAGATGGGAAAAGACTGTTATGAGTGTTTTCCTTTCTACAGACATAAAACTTCTAATTTAAACCATAAAAATAGCGTTCTGGCTTTCAGATTCAGATTCCGAAAACTTTATTCATCCCCTAGGGGCAATTGAAGGCTTGTTCATATAACCTATAGCAAATTATTTATAGAAATATTTTTTGTTGGAAAACTGTGGCTTTCTTCTTGCAATCCTGCCATGTACACCACCACGTTAAAAGTAACCGATATGAGAGAGGCCTTTGGTTGTGTAGATGTTTGTTTGTTTTCGATTTCGCTCCATAGACTATTACATGACTTGAAATGGTGTGAAAACTCTTCAAATATGGTTTTGTAACCTTTTTCAGTTATCAATAGCTCTTTCTACGGGTCCTTAATCTCCTTTGTTGGTGGCAGGATACACTTCCACAGACATTTTGCTGTGCAGATCAGACTATCAAAGATGTGGACAACCAAGAAAGACCATTTCAAATTCAGTACGTGTCTGACTCTAACTTTGTTGTCAAATTAACTGCTATTCAGAGTTTCACGTACTCACAGATATTGGTCCAATATAACATACATGTGAGTGGCGAACGTATGTTTTAATTTGAAGGTGAAATTATAGTGATTTTATGAATGTAATTTCCAATAAAATCTGTTGTATTAAAATACGATTAATCTATCAAAACCTGATCTTAACAAGAAATCTTCATGTTAGTATATTAAGTGATTTCCAATGACCTCAGACATAGAGGTGTTGATCAAAACCACTAGTCTCTGAAATGAGCACTGCTGTTATTTTGCAGTTTGCTAAAGATCATATGGACAGGACAGAGGGGTACTGAAAAACATTTTATCGACAAATGGGACTTTTCCAATATGTGAAACATGGTGGTGGTAGCATCATAATCTGTACCCGTTTTTCTGCATCTGGGACATAAATTGACGTGGACATCTGAGCTGAATCTCGAAAGATGCAACAATACAACAGCCTTAAGCACACAAGTGGTTTCACCAAAGAACAATAAAAAAAACCATAAAGGTAATGTTTTGTAATGGCCACGTTAAACGGTCCTAAACTTAAACTGTACGAAATGTTGTGGGAAAACCTGAAGTGAAGATATGTAATATTAAAGGCTTAATAGTTTTGGTCGATTGGCCTTCTTGCAGTAAAATGTTTATGCCATGTGCTTGACTGGCACTTCTGTTTCACTAAGTAATTAACATAAGTGTAGGATAAATGAATACCAAATAAAAAGCCATTGAAAATAATCATCAAACCTCTAACCTCTTGTATTATTTATAGCCCATAAATAGAACATAATATACAATTTCTATGTATATATGTGTGCAAATATGTATTCATTTTTAATATGTCACAGCTTAAACAGACATGTACTGTAAATGTACAGCATTTGTGTATTCCCTTGTGTTTTCTATTTTGTTTCATTCTTGCTTTTGTTTCATTTGCAAACATCGATCCAATGACATTCAGAGCTGCTGTATTTGTTGATTTGGTGACACTTTACTATAAGGGGCACAAAATCATGAACTCATGAAGTAATGTGTTAACATTCATGTTCTACTTTAATTACTTTAATTCATACAGTATATTGCTCCTGCATGAAGGCATGTATGACTCAAGATGTAAAACGAATTAATGAATACTCACCCAGGAAATACTGCATTCATTAATTTAATTTAATGTACCATTGATTCTATGATTATTATTTGTTTTGTAGATAACAAGACTGTGGGTTAAATGAAATACTTATTAAAATATCACTCTCTTTTGTTTATCTGTAGAACCCCAGTGTTTAATCTAGTGTTTAGGTAGGACTTGCGTTGAAAGAGGACACATAAACTATATTAGGATTATTGCTTACCCGGGAAATGCTATATTTTAGCAAAATGAATTATGATGATTGGTAAATGATTGGTGTAAATTATAGCAGGTGGGTACTAGATTTCCACTAGCTTTACAGCAGTTTGTAATTTTCACATTCAAATGGACATTTATGCTGCATTATTCACAGCAGACACTAACCCACAATACCATCTCACATTTGTAGTGTGGATTTCGCCACCTATTACTTACTTGGAACTTCCAGTTCTTACTCTGCATTACTAATAAGAAGATAGCTGGGCAGAAGATATTTCAAATTATCACTAGGTTTCACAAAGTAAACAGTCTTGCTGTACATCTGGGACTTGTGCACCAACTGATTAGAACTGTTCTCTTTTGTCATTTTTTTCTTTCTGTAGGATCTGGGAATGGAGTCAACCTCCTTGGATGATGTCTTGTATCGCTACGCCAGTTTCCGGAACCTGGTGGATCCTATTACACATGACCTCATTATCAGTTTGGCCAGATACGTTCACTGCCCCAAGACGGTAGTGTGATTATTTCATTTACTTTGACAATTAAATGTTTGAAAAAAGCGCCTATCCAGTATCCTAAAAACAAACCCATAAAGCAAGTCTAGCCTTTTGTGAATTATCATCTTGCTGCTTTGTTGCATTGCTTAAATAATATTTATTTATTCCTTGTTAATTGCAGCCAAGCCTTGCTTGTAATGACTACTATAACAAAACCAGGGCTAACAGATCTGACTTACTGCATCTGTTTAACTACTGCAACTATGGAATACTTTAATTAGAACAGAAATCATTTGAAAAGTGTTATGTTTTTGATACAGTGTTGAATTTATTCCTAAATCATGACAACAATGTAAGCTTTTAACCTTTATTTTTTCCAAATCTGACAGGTGGTTTGATTTCAGAGTGGTTTGTGCATCCCTCATTCATTTTCACGTAGGTACATTCACAGATGTGTGTGTGTGTGTGTGTGTGTGTGTGTGTGTGTGTGTGTGTGTGTGTGTGTGTGTGTGTGTGTGAAAGAGAGAGATGCAACAAACAGGAAATTAGTGGAATTTAGATCAAATGGCCTGATACTATTGGGGAAATATATGATATAATGTTTTTCCACATCATACCATATTTATCTATGTTAGTGCACACACTCAGACATTCATGATGATGAATGTTTATGGCTCATGTCTTTCATCTATTGTATATAATACAATATAATTGGTGCAATTTAGGAAAGAAACAGGAAAAAATAGGCACTCCGTTCAGGTAGTTATTTAGTATGTAATAAAAAGAAGGTGCTTTTTCAGCCATTTCAGCTTTCATTATCATTAATGATTGTTATAGCAGCAGAATAGAGGAATAGAAATGAGTTTCAGAGATATTGACAGAATGGTGCATGAGAGAAGGGAGTTAAGAAGCAGGCAGTGTAAGTGACAGCTCCATCCAGTACTTGGATGAGTGATATTTTGAAGATGGAAGGGTTTCCACGACCAGACTCGTGCTGCTGCACTTAATGAAACAAATTAAGTGTGAAACACAGTTCAAATAACACCTTCAGCTAATAGCCAACGCCAGTCTAGTGAAACAGGAGCTCTGGGCGAGAATGACAAGAGCAATACCATTGCTACTGTTATGGCTTCATACCTCTGTTCATTTTCCATAGAAAGAATGGATAACATTGGTGTTAATATATCTGCCTTTTATCATCCAGTGCCAGCTGCAACTAAATGAAAAGATATTAGGTTTGGCATTAAAAATAACTTCTAATTAAGTGTGAAATATCAAGGCATTGGTATCTACTTCAACAGTAAAGAACCATATAGTAATTTATTTAGTATACTGTATATGTTTCTCCTTATTTATTGAAAAAATTAAGCAACTGTAATAAAATATACATTGTTAGTGCAGAATATCTTAAGTTACTACAAACTAATCTTTTGTTATTGCAATAAAAATTCAGGACAGTATGGAAAATGCATATATACAGTGATTCTTACGCTTACTTTGACTTTTATTTTAATCGCAGACAGCATGAACCTGAGATATTTTTTAAATAGTTTTGTCTGATTAGCTTTATTTAATTTATTAATAAATTAGTACTAATACTATTAACTGTCCATTCCTACATTTGAGGCATATAACCCATTCCAAAAAAATTGTGAAGGGAGCAGTTAAGAGCTAGTAAGTAATTTAAAAGCTAAATAATTATGTGATTTTAAACAGGTGATGTGAACAGGTAATCATGATTTAGTACAAAACCAGCATCTAGGAAAGACGGCCTGAGGATCTCCAGTGGTCAACAAATGAAAAAAAATGTCATTCATTCAAAACAATGTATCTCAAAAGAACATTGGAAAGGATTTTCATAGTTCTTCTACAGTACAAAAAAATTCGACATTGAAATTTTAGAACAACATATGCTGCCTTTGTCATCTTTTCGAGCGACGTTTATGCATTGTAAGACGAGTTTGCTGGAAGAAAGGGGAAAAAAAACACCTGGAACATTAAATCACTTGGTATACGCTGTGCTAAAAAAAAGTATTTCAAGTGTAGTGAAATGAAATTGCAACATTACAAAGTGGTAAATGCGTTACCATCACAACCTTTTAAAAACGTCTTGCAGGCCTGAAATGCAGGAATGAATGTCTGCAATGAAATAAAAGTCAGAGCAAATGTAATAAACACTGTTTATATATGTGTGCATTTTCCATACTGTCTCAACATTTTCTGATTTGGAGTTTACAACACACCAGTGTAATTAGCCCTGCTGTTATAGTTTCACTTCAAACAAAATCAGATTTTATTCAGATACAATGTGCTGTATAACCTGCATTTTCAATGAAGTATCCAATCAAATGGCAGGTCTTCATGTAAAGTGTTTATGAAAGTATATTATATATACTCTTTTTAAATGATAAATGCTTATTCACAGAATTGCAGCAATTTTGAAGATACAAGAGGATTCACCAGTGCGAATCTTAAACAAAACCATGCTATAAAGAAACCATAAAGCTGAAAGAAACAGCAGTAGCTCTGTTATGTAGCAGCAGTAATGCAGGTAACTCAGTGTATTATGAATGGAATCCACCAGCAGAGAAAACGAGTCTTTAACCAATAAACTGCCATTTTCTCAGTGTTTTCAGAACATGAATGATTCCATTAGTGACTTAACCACCACTAAAAATAAAACGTAACCCATCTCTGGCATGAACAGTTGGCATGTGGTGCTTTTTGGTTAACAGTAGTAAGTCTGCTTAATCCATAGGCAGGGTCCATGAACAGATGATAATGTATACATTATACTGTAAGGAAATGTAAATGCATAACAGCATTAGCAGTGTCATTTCAAATTATTAAAGAAAATGACAAGAGAAAAAAATTAATCTGAACTGTATACTTTGCTAGTATAGCCATCCAATACAGTTAATAGTAAATATGTGCTGAGAAAACTTAATGCTGATTAATTGCAAAACGCAATTAATTTGGTCCCTGGCATACAATACAGTGATCACTACGGCACAAATTGACATCTATAAATGATACAGGAACAAGTTTGGATCACTTAAGTACTTGTGTCTTGCTCGTCTGGTTAGAACTTCAGAGCAAAAATGATGGAGCGCTGCAAAATACAGCTCCTGTTTAAAGACATAAACTGAAACAAACACATTTCCAACCATTATTAAATGTGTGTTAGTTTAGTGGCTGTGCCAAGAATGAGTCATATGTGCGTGATAATTCTGTCACTAGGGTAACAGGCTCTACTTGCTTTTTTCTCTGACCTTCTGTCAGTCCACTTGTTGCTGTTCTCTGTGTGGTAGGAACGACCCTCACTCCCTCTCAATGGCCTGTTCTTTCTTCACCCGAACAGGAGGGTGATGCTCTGGGAGCGATGGAGAAGGTGTGCCGGCAGCTGACGTACCACCTGAGCCCACACTCACAGTGGAGACGTCAGGGACTCTTAAAAAGGAAGCCACAGGCCTGGTAAGCACAGAGCAGATGGGCGGAGGGAACGACGTTGTAAAGAGGTGAACCGAGGAAATGAGGTGGCAATATATCTCTCTATCTGATCTGTTCTGTTCATCCCCAGTAGCTTATTAAATTAGCACACACATCAGAAAAAGAATGATTACAGCCTCAACTACGATCAGGTAAAGGAATACACCTGATCTACGTTCAAAGCATCTGCTGCATAAGGGTGATCACACAGACCACAGATCTGATGTTTCCCTGTGAGATCAGAAAGTCTATTGAGTTGAAACATGTATAATATTTTTTTATGTAGGCATGATAGATATGACTGAAAATATAGCTGTTATGCCCCAACTGTAAAAGTGTTAAGCCAGTCACACATTTCACACGTTTTGAGTGTAAATTAAGCACAGCTAAGTTAGGACTGGGAGATTTGCCAATTAATATATTCCTCTGCTTTACCAAAAATGGGGAGGTGCTGGCTTCCCAGCTAAGAGTCTAGATTACTAATCAGAAAGTTGTGGCTTTGTTGGCTCTGCCAGTATGTATGATGTATTTAAGTTTGATCATTTAAAGTTGACAGGCATATGGCAAGTGCAATACAACTTTTTTTCCAGTTTAGTGCTACCAAATCAAGTCTTTGTGCATTAGGAAATTGTTGCTGACTTAATCATATAAATATAAATATAAACAGTAAAAAGGCCTGAGGTTTACTTTATGTACTCTAGGTTTGTCACTGCCCATAAATCATGTGCCTGTTTTATGTTATGTATAATTTAGGGAATATAAAAAATATGCATCAAATCTTATGTATACCCACTGCTAAATTTGCACTTTTTTCATTTTTGCTACCGTATTGCAAACTAAATGATCATACCTTGAGATATTTTAGCAGCAAAGCAGCTATTGATTAGAAAAATGGATTTGGGAAAATTGGACAAAAATTATTTTTAAGATGAACTAAACACAGAATGGGCTTTCACAAACAGAATTTATTACTAGATCTGTCAATTTATATGACCTTCATACACAATCAAAAAAGTCTGCTCACTTTAGTGACGAGATCCAGGCAGGGGAGTCACCAGGGTGGGGGAAGGGGCCTTGAGGAGTCTTTTAAATATGAATATCATTTGAAGATCAAAATAAATGTTGATATCTAATGTAATAGTTATACATTGTAATGTTTGGGTAACTAAACTGGTTAATTGATGTATTGAATTGTGTCCTAGCCTACACATAGTGTTTGAGGACAGACACCCTCACCCCTTGCACAAAATGGTTTAGTCCGCCTTCACCAGTCTTTTTAGCTACGCACATTTATTCTGCTGAAGCGGCAGTGCGCGTTGTGCTTGTGCTATTAAAGATGATGTCCAAAAAAGCACTTCAGAAGTCCCTAATTGGACAGAAACAAGCCCCACTCAGGTATAAACCTCACCAAGTGAGATGGTAGGGGCACATATGGTCTACAAAACTGCAGAAGCTAAGAAGAGCCTTAATCCATGCAACTCCTCACCTCACCAGAGGCAGGATATGAACAGGGACAGTGCAGTGGTAGAGCACTGGTTTGTGGTGCAAATCTACTCCTTTTCATGTCCCACCTCTGGAGATGTGAGGTTTGAGTTGAACCGTTTAGGGTCTTGTTACAGGTTCTGGGATCCAACAGTCCCTTCAGACTCGCTCAGTGTGGTTTTGTGGCAGACTACGCATTATTTCACCATCTCAGGTATTGATGTAATGCCTCTGCAGGTATGCACAGACCTGATGGCCCCATTACATTTGCAACTGCCTTGCAACTGGTTTTAGTTTTCTCAGCACAGGGAAATGTCAAAACTCCTGCCTATGGTTCTCACTCATAATGGAGTAGATATAAATTCAATTGAAATTCAATTCAATTGCTTGAGTGTTCCTTTCAAGAAATTGCTTTAGGTTAAAATTTGCTGCCATCTTTTGAATCATTTTAATATACGCTTCATTTCATTGCAATACAGATGATTCAATGACTTCCTTACTCTTAAATCCATTCGTACGAGACTGGCAGTGGCAGAGTGCGACACTGTGTTGAGTAATTAAATTACTCAGTATTAAAATGAAATGCTCCCTGGCTACTCTGGTAGTGGAGCTACTGCCAGCCATTAATCCATGCTGTAATTTGTCAGCACTGGGAGAGTAAACAAAATAAAAACCACTCGGCATGCTTTTTTGGTCTCAATCCACATTTAAACACATTCAGTTATATGATAGTTTGTTTCCATGACTGACTAGTGCACGATTCCTATCGTTTTCCTTAACTGCTGTCTCAGCCAATTATCCTGCTGGATTTGTACTGGATTTACTCATTTACTCATTATAGGATTGGTTGCTCTCATAGCTAATGCAGAAAGTCTGGTGCTGTGTTACCGCACAGTATAGCCAGACTCAGCTGGTCACAGGCTCTGCTGCCTGAGCATGTCTGTGGATGTGACTATGCATTAATGGGAGCAGTGGTGAAATACGACTTGCTTTGTTATAGGTGCTTCACTGAGAGCTCTGACCTCTGTACCATTTTCATTTCATTCAAGTGCCAGCCTGCAGCTCCCCATCTCTGAAATGAAGAATGGTGGGTTAAAGGCTTTGCAATTCAAGAAATGGATTGTCATGGCTGACCCATTTGATTTTAGGGATGTGACTTCTGCCTGGTTTTAATATTTGAATATTCATAAGAGTAAATTAACAGATGTACAGTATCTCGCAAAAGTATACCCCTCACATTTTGTAAGTATGTTATTATATATTTCCATGTGACAACACTGAAGATGGAGTTTGTAAACTTGCTGTGCTATCAAAATAACTCAACACACAGCCATTACTGTCTAAGCTGCTTTAACAAAAGTGAGTACACCCCTAAGTGGTAAGTGCCCAATTAGCCATTTTCCCTTCCTGGTATCATGTGACTTGTTCGTGTTACAAGGTCTCAGGTGTGAATGGGGAACAGGTGTGTTAAATTTAGTGTTATCGCTCTCACAGTCGCTTATACTTGTCACTGGAAGTTAAACATGACACCTTATGGCAAAGAACTCTTTGGATCTGAAAAAAATTGTTTCTCTACATAAAGATGGAATAGGCTATAAGAAGATTGCCAACACCCTAAAAGTGAGCGGCAGCATGGTGGCCAAAACTAAACAGTGGTTTATAAGGACATGTTCCACTCAGAACTTGTAATGGTCAACAAAAGAAATTGAGTGCACGAGCGTAGCATTGTATCCAGAGGTCGGCATTTGAAGATGTAGGAGTGCTGCCAGTAGTGCTGCAGAGGTTAAAGGGGTGGTGGGTCAGCCTGTCAGGTGCTCAGACCACATGCCTCACACTATATCAAATTAATTTGCATAACTTTTGTCCCAGAAGAAAGCCACTTCTAAAGATGATGCACAAGAAAGTCTAATGACATGGATTACTGGAACCATGTCCTGTGGTCTAATGACACCAAGATAAATGTATTTGGTTCAGATAGTGTCAAGCATGTGGCAGCATCCTGGTAAGGAGTACAAAGACAAGTGTGCCTACAGTCAAGCATGGTTCTAGGAATGTCATGGTTTGGGGCTACATGAGCACTGCTGGCTGTGAGGAGCTGCAGTTCGTGCCAACATGTACTCTGACATACTGAAACAGAGCACGATCCCATCCCTTCAGAAACTGGGCCACAGATCAGTATTGATATAGTATGGATAAAGACCCTAAATAGGCCTCCAAGATGAACACTGCTTTGATTAAAAAAACTGGGAGTAAAGGTCAAACAGGTCTCCAGACCTAAACCCTACTGAGAATCTGGGGGCATTCTCAAACAGAAGATGGATGAGGACAAGGTCTCTAACATCCACCAGCTCTGTGATGTCGTCACAAGACAATGCCCAGGAGAGTTAAGACAGTGCTGGAAATTACTATGGGTACAATCTGGCCATTTTCACTCAGGGGTGTACTCACTTTTGTAGTCAGCAGTTTAAACATTAATGGCTGTGTTGTTATTTTGAAGGCACAGCAAGTTTACACTGTTATACAAACTGTAGACTGACTACTTTACATAGTATCAAAGTGTCAGATCTTCAGTGTTATCTCATGAAAAGATATAATAAAATAGTTTAAAAATGTGAGGGGTGTACTCTTCAGAGTTACTGTATATGCATATCAGCTATTTACAAATGCAAATTTTTCTAACTGCTCATTTAAATCACAATTTTTGTAATGTAAACGCATTATTTTTTTTTTTCATGGGTCGTGACATTCTCTGGGGCATATACCCCGAATTCACAGTGCACAGATGAACATTCAACATTACTGAAGAGGCTATTTCTTCCAAACGAAACTGGAAGCACAGCTTCCCCCTGAATTTCACTTTAGGGAGCAAAGATGGACATAAGATCTCCAGTTTGTCAGCAAATGTGTGAGAAAAGTAACATTCTGACCTATCATGAACAAGTCAAAAAGCCAGGCTCTGTCATGGTCCCTGGGCAGTGGTCATTTACACTTCTGTGATGGCAGCATATATGGAGAGAAGTAAATTTCAGACCTTGGAGAAACACCTGCTGCCTTCAAGACGACATCTTTTTCAGGGACATCAAATACAGGGTGCATTTTTCAGCAAGACAATTGAAAACAGCTCAAATCAGAAAACAGGCAGGACTGGAAAATGCAAATCTCTTTCACTTATTGTTTGAGGTGCATTGCTTTTAAACATTTCAATAATGTTATCACACATTTATTAACAAACTGGAGATTCCGTGGCCGTCTTTGCTCTTTAAAGATATCCCAATGTAAAAAATCTCATTGTATGATTTCTAAATAATTAATTTTCATGAAATTTGATAAAGTATTTGATCACCTACCAACCAGTAAGAACTTTAAGAAGCCCCTCCTATTCTGCACTCACTACCTGTATTAATTGTACCTATTTGAACTCATTGCCTGTGTAAAAGACACCAGTCCACAAACTTAATCAATCACACTCCAAACTCTCCACCATACCCAAGACCAAAGGGCTGTCTAAGCACACCAGGGACAAAATTGATCTTGCTCCATGCAATATCTCACCTCGTGGGTTAAGGATAATTCTGAGAAAGGTCGGGAATCAGCCCAGAACTACATGGGAGGACCTGGTCAATGACCAGAAGAGAGCTGGGACCACAGTCTCAAAGATGACCATTAGTAACACATTACGCTGTCAAAAATCCTGCAGGGCAAACAAGGTTCCCCTACTCATGTCAGCAAATGTCCAGGTCCATTTGAAGGTCGCCAGTGAACATCCAATGAATGAACGTCACAAATGATCTAGAGGAGGCATTGTCGATGGGTCGTGGCTGGGTCTTTCAGCATGACAATGACCCGAAACTCACAGCCAGGGCAACTAAGAAGTGGCTCCGTAAAAAGCATTTCAAGGTCCTGCAGTGGGCTAGCCAGTGAATTTACATGAAAATGTAAATGAAAAATGTTAAAGGGTCTGAATAGTTTCTGTACAACCTGTATATATATTACATTTTTCACACTTTTAAAGGGGTCTGTATACCTTCCATACCCACTGTAGGTTGGAAAGGATTTCCAAATAATTGTATTCTGTTTTTATTTGTTTTACACATGTCTCAACTTCGCTGAAACTGAGGTTGTATATACAATATTCTATTGTATCAAATTTTATTTCATGCAATACAATCAAATTAATTGCTTAAAAATAATAGAATATGATTTTCTGGATTTTGTTTTTCGATTCTGTCTCTTACTGTTAGTGTACCTATGATAGAAAATTGCAGATTTCTCCATTCTTTGTAGGTGGGAAAACTTGTATCAAATTGTATTGGCAGTGTATCAAATATTTATTTTCCCCACTGTGTTATCTTTAGAGAGGAAAGCATGTCTACACACTGCACTTTGCAGGAAATAATTGGAGCAGAAGATCATGTCATAAGTGAACTACAAGTAAAATGAGTATCTGACTAAATGTGCAAAAGTGGGCCCATAGTAAATTTAAAAAAAGGAAATTCTACCTTTAACTGTTAGTTTCTGTTTGGTTGTGGTCATAATGCATACAGGTAGTCCCCAATTAACGATTCAGATACAGTCCCACAAATCCATTGTTGAACTGATCACAAGCCAAGTCGTTTAATATATACTGTACAGTCTTGGCAAAACGCTTTTAGAATGGCACGAATTCTGGTTTTCACAAAGTTTTTTAAAATCTTTTGTCACATGTTTAAATGGTAGAATTAAGTACAACCATAAGCAATACATTTTATATATATATTGGCAAATACATCCAGTTTAAACACCTTTCTTCTTTGAGACTTCTGGAATCGGCATACTGGATATCAGCTTCGGGGCAAAATCCATCCGTTTTTATTTATCCACCCTCTTTCTGAGTATTGATCACAAGTTCTTAATGGGATTGAGATCTGGGAAGTGTCCTGTCCATGGATCCAACATTTTAATGTTTTCTTCACCAAGCCACTTTTTTAAATCAGTTTTGCCTTTGATAGGTCAGTATCCATCATGCTGGAAAAAGCATTGTTCATCTCCAAAGTACTCCTGGATTGTTGGGAGAAGTTGCTCTTGGATGATGTTTTGATATAATTCTGTTCTTAGGAAAGATGTTGAGTGAACCTACTTCCCTGGATGAGAATGATGGTCTCAGGACGCTTCACTGACACAGGGCACATGCTAGCTCTAAAGAGGGTTTCATCAGAGAAAATAACTTTACCCCAATAATCTGCAGTCCAATTCCTATACTTCCTGCAGAATGTCAGATTTTCCTTGCTGTTTTTCTTGACACCAAGCCATCCAAACACCTTAATCTCACTGTATGTTCAGATGCCATCACACCTGCCCTCCTAAACAATCTCCTAAACAATCTCTGAACTGGTGGTGACCCGATCTCATAGCTACAACCTCTTCAGGAGACCTGACTTTGTTGGGTGCCCTGAAGCTTTCTTCACTGAAAATGAACGACTCTCCTTGAAGTTCTTAATCATGCATTAAATGGTTGATCAGGGTTTTATTTTACAAGCAGCAATGTCCTTTTGATGAAATGCAATGATAACTGCACATGTTTCCTTGGATATAACACTGGTTAATAGAAGAAAACACCAGTACCCTTTTAAAGCAACCATTCTGCTTTTCTAAATCAACATGACAGAGTGATATCAGCTGTCTTGTCCTCATTAACCTTTTCTCCTGACCTAACAAGATTATCACGGATATGAAGCTATTTTGAAAATGAAGCTATTTTGTAGGGCTAAAATTATGTGACTGGAATGCAGTAATTTTTATGATAAGGTCATTTTCATGGCAAGGACTAACTTTTCAAGTCATTGCAATTGATCTAATCACTCTCCACAAACCAGAATTATAGGTAACAGATTATAACCTGAAAACCTGATGAAGCAAACTATGTGAAAACCAACATTTTTGCCATTCTCAAAACCACAATTGTGTATATCATAGCGTAGTCTAGCTTAAACTTATAGAGCACATCAGAGCATCAGAGTGTGTTGCTTTCCTGGGGAAACAACTAAATAATAAATTCAGAATAGGTTCTCTACTGAGTGTATATTTCTGTGTATTATCGGATGTCCATTGTAAAATCTGTACATGTATTTTAGATTGTACATTTTTATTTATATTGCTGTCAGATTGGTTATGGTGATACTGGTGATTTTGACCATATTTAATCATAACATTTTCTAAACGATATGAGATCTCACAGCTTTGTTTAGGAAATAAGCAAAAATTATTGCCTATGACAGATGTTGTCACATTAGTGGAAAATGGCTTTGTCAGTCGTTCTGAACTCTGCGTCCATAATTGTATTAGAAATAGTTTAATTCTGATATTTCACTAAACATTCTTCTCCGGTTATGACTCACTCATTTTAGTCCTTCCTGACAGTCATTTAGAAGAGAACATGAGCTAATAATTCACTCCACTGCAGAATTTGTCTCCTGGCTGTTTCATGTAGCATGACTCCAAATCTCCTGCCTCCCACCAGGGCTAGGGACATGATGCAGAGATTCCTTTTTTCAACCCAAGTGGCTCATGGGACAGAATTAGATACATTAAGCCCTATTAGAGAAGCAGCTTAGCCTGCACTGTGCAACAGCAATGATTCTTATATCGCTTTATCAGTCTAAGCCAGAAACGAGTTAAATAATGTTACCAAAATATTTACTTATGCCACCTTGTTTCTTTATATTTCTGCACATGAATAAATGTCACACATATGTACAAACATTGCTCTGATTTAGGGGGTGCATAAATCCTGCTATTTTTTTTTCCTATGTGACACCAATATAGGACCTCTAACATCCCTGCACAGATAAACAGCTCAAATGCCTGTGCTGTGGAAGGTAGATCTTCTTATTGATGGATTGTCATGTCCCTACGACCTCTGGTCCAGTCCGCGCACAGTCAAATAGTTTCCATAAAATAATTAGAGGTGGCAAAGTTTTTTGTCAAGAGCTTTGAATCTGAATGAGGATCTGACACAGATCCACATACTGCCAAATTTCATATCAATTAGACAATCTGTGTTGGTGTAACATATTATTGCATGAACAGTTGCCACATATTTCTGAAATATTATAAGGACCTTCTATGGTCTGTGCCTTTCAAGTTGTGTGACAATCTGTGTTTTATGAATTACAGCAGTTTGTGTCCTTGCTTTGCATGGTTGTGCCCACTCGTGATATTTATTGTCTGACAATGACACCGTACAGAAAGTCCACATTTCTTTTGATAATTAAAGTTCAGTTTCTTAAAATTGATTTGATACCAGAATGGTGTATGTAGGTTGAGCCTAAATATTAGTATGAATTTGCATATTGTTTTTAATATATCACATGGGTGGAGCTTATCGGTTCTTGAGGCTTTTTGTAGGGCATGAAGCAAGTAATCAGAGACAAAAGGTTTTTCTCTGTGCCTTATGGGTTGGGAGATATTGACCTCAACGGTTGACACTTCGCTAAAGTTCCACCATCAGGCCAGTTGGTGTAATTTTTGTTGACTACATTTACCCTTCGTGTTTGGTGTCTGTTGGATGGTTTTAGCAGGAGAAAAAAAAACAAAGAAGAAGAAAAATCTGTATGAAAACAATAGGGTTCTATGCACTGCATGCTTGAATCCTAAAGTTAAGCCATAAAATGTGTTTAATCATGATTACTGTGGGACTGTGGTAGCCTAGTGGTTAAGGTACTGGACTGTGGACTTGATGGTTCAGGGTTTAAATCCCACCTCTGCCATGCTGCCTCATGGGTCCTTAAGCAAGGCCCTCAACCCACCATTGCATGATAAAGGCGTTTGTAATGTCAGATCAATTTACATTTATGGCATTGTCAAATATTTTAATTATCTCACACTCCTACGTAATACATTTCTAACAATGTTTTACTGCTTGATATTTTAATTGCTTAAGCACCTTCTGGCAGATATAGAAAATAGCAATGATTTTAAAATGTGTTTGATACAGTCATATAAGCAGTTAATATTATAGCATTAGAAATGTATATCAAATACAGATCTAGTGCACTATGTAAGAAAGCAGAGCACACATTACGAGGTCACTACGATGCTTCTACGATGATTTCTACTGATGGAAAGGGTAGAAGGGCACTGACAATTTGTACGTAGCAAAAGAGAGAAAGCTTTCAGTTACTATAGACTTACAAAATACTTACAAACTGCATCTATACGGTACAGTGGTCTGTGAGTCCGTTACAACTTATATTTTTATTCAACTATATTTTTGTGTGAATATGACCTTAAACTTCTGTCAAGTCGCCACATAAAGACAACGAGAGGGACATTCTGACATTCGGTGGAAATTCATTCCACCCTCTGAGTGCCATGGAGGATCCAGTCGAATCAAACTCGTGTCTCTGAAGCTACAAAGTACAGATTGTGGTTTGATTAGAAGCTTTAGGTAAGATGGTGCTGTTCCATTTTTGGCTTTGTAAACAAGCACCAGGGTTTTGAATCTGATACGGGCAGCTTCAGGGAGCCAGTGAAGTGAACGGAGCAGTAGGTGACATAAGAAAACTTAAACTGCATTCTGAATGAGTTGCAGTGGTCAGCTTGTTATCAAAGATAATTCCAAGGTCATTTGCATTCACAGAGGGTATGATGAAGGAGTTTAACTGGGAGATGGAGATATCTTGATAAGGAGACCCATCTGCAGGAATGTACAGCAGTTTTGCTGTGGTATATCTTCAGATGATGAAGAGACATCCATGATGAGATGCTCTTTAAACATTTTGGGATACAGGTGGAGACCTGAATGTCTGTTGGAGGGGAAGGGAGGTTCAGCTGAGTGTCAGCATCATAACAGTGACAGAAGAGGCCATGAGAGGTTAAGACTTTACCAAGAGAACAGAGGTAAAGAGAAAAAGATAGGTACCAGAACTGAGCCTTGTGGCACTCCAGTTGTAAGCATGTAGTTCAGATATGGAGCCTCTCCATGATACCTGATAAGAACAACCCTCAGAGTAGGATGAAGCCACTGCCAGGCTAAACCTGTGATTTCTGAATACTGTGGCAACATGAAATGTCTCAAAAACAGAAACCAGGGAGTTTCTCTTGCATGAGCTGAATTGAAATCAGACTGTTTGTGATGCTGTAGGTCATTCTCTGTGAGAAAGGCTGACAGCTGGTTATAAGCAGCAAAGCAGCACTTTTTTTAAGAGGAAAGAGAGAAGTGATCTGGATAAATGCATGGATGTGAAACAGATATAATCTAGCAGGAATTAATGTTGTTTTGAAATGTCAATGTATTTTCTGCATTAATGCTGGCATCACAGTATTAGGAGGGACATTATAGTCTGACTCTGGAGGGCCAGCGGTGTTGAATGAGTGCTGATGAGGCACCTTTGGTATTTGCTAACACTTTGGTGTGAGGTATATAGGGAAAGACTGTAGTTTTACTCCTTTGTTGAGGGTTAAATGTAGGTCTCAGTTCATAGGAATTGTTTATGGTCGGCCTTCGCTTTTGGTGTTGTCGTCTACTTATTCTCACTTTGAGGTACATGTGCTCGGCTTGCCATCTCCCAGTGCTTCTACTTTGTTTAATAAATCGTTAAATGGTATAGACTCATGATTCGAAACCCCCCATAAATGAAGGTGTATTTCTTTCTTTCCCCGTTCACTATGTCGCCAACACTTGATTGAATCATGTTACGATAGGGTCCCCGGGAGATCTCGCGAGACCATTCCTAGTCTCGCTAAATCCCCAGGATCCCTATCTGGTGT
>JAYJMA010096388.1:0-22027 GCA_036873895.1 Parotocinclus cabessadecuia
TACCCGCTGTAAAGGAGGGGAAGCACCTAGGGAGAGAGCAGCCAGGTGAGGCTGCAGACAGCAACCTCATCCTGACAGATTGGGTGAGTTTAGTTTGGATTGGAGAACTTCACCTCAACCCCATTCAGACACCTTTGGGATTAACTAGAAGAGAGATTGTGAACCAGGCTCTCTCATATCCAACATTAGTGTCTGACCTCTACATTTGCTCTTCTACATGAATTCCCACAGACACAGTCCGAAATTGCGTAAAAACCTGTCAGAAGAGTGGAAGCTGTTACAACTACAGGATGCCGACTCCATATTAATACCTATGGATTTAGAATGGGATGCCATAAGAGCTCCTGTAGGTCTAATGTGGGGGGCGTCCCAATACTTTTGTTTATGTAGGGTACCTGTAAAAATAGGTTTCGTGACCTCCTTCAGATTCTCTCTCAACAGCCACTAAACGTTGCAGCATTTGAACCTTGACTGGCAGCAAACAAGAGAGTGACGGAGCAGCAGGGTGAAGCTGATTTTGAAGGGGTAGAAAAGGCCACGGCACAAGAGGTGCAGCAGCCAGGGTCAAAATCGAGGTCGCAATTTGGACTGCAAGCATCATTCTTACAAACACGAGCCTTAAAGAAAAACCACCTTGGTCATTTTTAAACATACATCTACGGTGTCTGTATTGCGCAACTGACATGAGCAAATTTTTAATCATGTTCCCTGTACTGAGAAAACCTTTGTATGCCAAACTCACTTATGAGGTTTTGGGGGAACTGCAACAGAGGTAGAAGGTAACTGGCAGTCCTTTAGAAACAGCTAACACTGGTGCGTATTTTGGACAAGGATTGATTTTGAAATTACACCGCCTCAGGGTCATTAAAGGGCGGCCCTGAAAATGGGGGCCATTGGTAATTGTCCTAATGAGATCATAACCACCAACACCACTACAAAAAAGTGCAAACACATTCTAAAACCACTCAAAGTTGAACACAGGTCTGCATCACTTACCCTACATGATACTCTCTGTAACATTCACCGGCCACTTTATTAAGTATGCAACACGAATATCTAATCAGCCAATCACAAGGCAGGGAACCTGTGCTTTTATTCATTTAGACATGATCAAGCTGAGCTGCTAAATCAAACGGAGCATCAGAACGCCAAAGGAAGCATTTTTCAGAAACTGATGATCTACTGGGATTCTTACACATGGCGCCATTTCTCGGATTTACAGAGAATGGTCAGAAAACGGGAAAATATCCAGTGAGGGCAGTTGGTCAGTGGGTGAAAATGCCACGTTGGTGCCAGAGGAGAATGCAGACTGTATCAACCTGATAGAAAGGTAACAGTATATCAAATAAACACTCTATATAACCGAGGAACACAGAAGAGCATCTCTGAATAAACAACAGGTCAAACCTTGAAGCAAATGGGTTACATCAGCAGAAGATACACCGGGTGCCACTCCTGTCAGCTAAGAATGGGAAACTAAGGCTATAATTCATACAGGAGCAACAAAACTGGACAAAAGAAGATAAAAAAGTCTCACTTTCTGCTATGACAATCAGATGGTCGGTTCTTGGGTGCACTATGAACCTAATGTCTCCCTGAGTGAGAATAATTAGATGTTGATCA
This sequence comes from Parotocinclus cabessadecuia, assembly GCA_036873895.1. NCBI lineage: Eukaryota > Metazoa > Chordata > Actinopteri > Siluriformes > Loricariidae > Parotocinclus > Parotocinclus cabessadecuia. The sequence continues at coordinate 1,624 of JAYJMA010096388.1, forward strand.
TTGCACAAGTAAATTTCACCTTCCCCAGATCTCTGCAGGACGGCTGACGTTCTGATATCACCTGCCGAGCTCAAGCTGCTCCCCTCTCCTCTCCCCTCCTACAACACACACACACACACACACACCAGTCCCTCCGGCCGTTCACAGAAGAGTGAACATACCACATTTCTCCTTTTTGCCCTTTTCCTGTCTCTTCATCTGGGCATGGAGATTCTACACCTGATCTACAGACCAGTCCGGACGTTTTTTTTGTCACTGCAGACACAGAAGGTTCAACTTACTGCATCAGTTATTTCTTCCCTAATTTATTTACTCCAGTCTAGTCAAATGTATTTATAAAGAGCTCTTTATAACAGAACATTATATCCCAAAGCAGCTTTTCAAATATACTGGCTCAAAGCCTCAGCTACGAAAGCCTGGGTCAGCAGAGGCAAGGAGAAACTGTCCAAACATTATACAGACCAAGACTCAAACAGGGACTCATAAGAATGAAAGAACATGGGTGAAGAAAATATACTACTTAAAATAATAATACATAGCCTAAGATGAAATAAACAAATAATAAAATAACAGAGTAGTATAAAACAGAGAATAAAAACAATTTCATATAAAATAGTAGCATAAATACAATAAATAAATACATTGTTTATCGAATAAAATACTATATCTCTCCTCTCGCAGGTCTGCTGGTGTATTTATGAATATTAATCAGTCCATATATTCATTTATATGCTCCACTCATTCTACACACAGTCCATGGAGAAAAGCATGTAGTGAATTTTGTAGTGAATCACTAATGATGACATTTTTTTCCTTTATTTGCAGATCCGTCTGTCCGTCCATCCATCCACCCATTGCCATTTGGTTATCTTACTCATTACAAATCATACACCATTCTGGATTTACTGTTTTACCTTCCAGGTATCTGCCTGCGCTTCGATTCGTCTGACCATTTTACATTATGTAAACTAGGCCACCTTACACACAAACACGTTTTGATTGTCACAGGTTTTTCCACAGCGATAACTCCTTTTCTGCTGTCCCGAAGCTGTGCTTTTTGTGTCGCGTGGCATTGCACATTACAAAATGTCAGTCCACACGGCTGGAAATGCAAGTCAGATAAGCCAGAAGCCAGATGTGACCAAGGTGTGCTGGAAGAAAACAATGGGTTAGTCCCCTTCCTCTGTTCTGTAATGGCCAGGACCCCAACAGGATCAGTACAGATCAGCTCCTATTTGGCTAGCCGTGTTAGTGTGTCTCATCTCGTTACTCGTTACTCGTTACTCGTTGTTTGAGGCGCTCAGCTGATACGCCCTTTCGACCTGAAACATAAGGGTATGTATGAGCCCCGGCTCAGTGCAGATCTCTGCTAGAATCCACTGTAAACCTTCTTAACTTCATTATTATTATTACATATATTCTAAGTCCTAATAAGTCGCCGTGGGTCCTAAAAAGGTTAGTGAGAACAGCCACAGGGAAGGTCGGACAGCACTTCTATAATATCCAGTATATTTATGTGAGTCGCAGGTAAAATACGAATGTTTCGGTCCTCAGACCCTCAGTTTAGTGTGCTCACAGTACACCAGACAGCTGCAGTACATAGATACAGGTGTGTTAGCAATGTCATAAACACCTCATAAACACGAATTACAGTGTAAAAAAACTTAGCAAAAATGCAAAGTGCAAAAATACAGCAAACTAAATACAATCTTCAAACTAATCACACAAAAAATGCAATCTTAATGACAGACTTAATGAACAGCTTTTCAATCACATGAATCCAACGGAAAAAAGACTTCTAAAGGAAACAAATCAAAGATAAATCTTCATTCAATTAAGTAGTATACCATGCCTCCATCTGCAGGATACGCTGCTCACAGTTGTCACCTCTCGATAAGGGATATACCATCTCAAAGCCCATAGTACGTTAGGAGTTCACATAATGTCCCACATTATTAAAATGACTAACTATTGGGGCTAGTTTTTTTTCCTCCTAATTGCACATTTGAGGTCACAAACCCTTGTCTTTAGTCATTTAGTCAATGTTTTTTCCACATGCAGCCAAAACCGCAAGGGCATACCAACAAATAGTTTGGGACTGCGGTAGCCTAGCAGTTAAGGTACTGGACTCCCAGTGATGGTCCAGGCTTCAAATCCAACCTCTGCCCAGCTGCCACAGTTGGGTCCTTAAGCAAGGCCTTTAACACCATGGCTTGGATTGTAAGACTGTAAGAGTTGTAAGTTGCTCTGGATAAGGGTGTCTGCTAAATACCATAAATGTACACTGTAAACAAATAAACCATAAAAATGGACAGATATGTTATTCTTCCCTGAATTTCAAACGTCTCATGAGTTTGTGGATGTATAAAACAATGCTGTGTCATCATATTGTTGCAAGTGACACAGTTAAAGCAATCTAAATTACCTTCCATAATCTTAAAATTTAAAGACACATCCTTCGAACCAGCCGATCCCTTAAACTGCAGTCTTTTTTATAACAAAACTGGGGTGGATCTTGAAAAGCTCGTACTTCAGCTCTCCAGCATATGCCAATAATGGTTTACTACGCAATTAAAAAACTGAGAACAGTAATAAAAATGAGACCAGTGAGAACCACGATAATGCTTAATGTGTTTATAATAAACAAGAGTGCTTGTATTTCATTTGATTTGTTTTGTTAAACTGATTTGCATTACACTGATCCACTGAGCCCATTGAGTGACTCAGTAAAACATCAACCCACGTATTACTGACATTAAAGCGGGACTTAGTGTATGTACACCCTGTATATAGTGTTTAATTTGAAGTATTAAAAATAAACTCTCTACTAAACTAAAGATACTGCAGACACTAAGATACTAACCACATAATAACATAAGACAATATGTAAGAACAAAAAAAGACTTAAGTATTACAAATAAAGATTTATTAATACAGCCCAGCATTTAGCAGACTCTCTTACACCTAGGACTTACAAGTCTTACAGTCCAAGAAATTGTGGGTTTAACCTTTAAGGACCAAGGGACATTTGAATACGACTGAAAAAACAAAAGGTTATGAAAGGGTAAAAGTGAAGTGTTGCAGAAAAAATGCCTAACCTAATAATTTATTAAAAGTAAAGTATTACGGGACACAAACGTCCCCTAATAAATACAGACTACCGTTGTAACTTATTCAACAACTGAACAAGTTTTACCTCTGAATATTTTGTTTTCAGTGATTATAGCCAGCTCAAATATTGTCTTGGCTCTAAAGAAAAGCCCACAAACATTCGAGCTTATTTTCCATAATGTGTGTGAGAGAGGACATGATCAGGTTCTATATATAGACCAGCATATGTTACGTTTTGGACACTGACATCAACCAGCTTTACCAAAAAGAGCATTCGAGTTCACCAGTTAAATCAGTATAAACCAATTTGGAAAAACGTTGGCCTCCCAACCCTAATCAGCCACAGCACGTTCAGTTTGTTTTTTTGAATTATCAAAGTAGCCATTTCAGGCATTAAAAGGTTTCTGTTTTAACAATCTGAACAAAACCAACCGGCATAAAATGATGAGGAATTAATTAATGAACACATGCAATTACAATGAAGAACATGCATAACGAACTAGCCAGTGGAACATAAAACAAACCTGTTGTTGGCCTTTTAAACAATCAAATGTATATCGAGCACTGGGCGCCTTGATTGATGCATATACATTTACAATTGGCTGTAATGGTGAACAAGATTTCCATGACATGCACTTATTTTAAACAATCTGTACAGATCCTTTAATCGTCTCCCACTTGAGGTCCAATGCAGGCTTTTAATACATGCTTTCTCCAACTGTTTCTCACCATATTTCAGTCCCTGGCACTGTTACCAAAATTGGCAGGGTGAATTGGGGGTTGTGAACAGATCCTACGAGGCTTCTTTAGACAGGTATATTGAGTAAATAGGTAGCAAGACTAAATAAGCAATAATATTGGCAACTTGTGCATGTTTCTGGGTGTAATTTGCAAAGGCTTCTTCCCAAACATCACCCTAAACACTAAAGAGTATGCCTAAATTGCATTAGTAGTGTACGAATTGGTGCACACTACTATAATAGAGCAGAATACGATTCAGGACGCATCTCTTCCTGCATACCAATTAAGACTTCAGCAAGAAAACGTGGATGTTTCTCTTCACACTGAATTATAAACGTCTCATCAAAGTCACTGCAGCGTTTAAATCGACCTGTTTTCTCACCGCTGCTTTTCAAGTTTAATAAGGAATGAATAAGAATGCAACAATAAACTATTTTTTTTAATGAGAAAAGGCAGTGTGTAAATATAATTTGACAGAAACACCAAGACACAATAAAATATTAATCTGTCTAAAATATGACATTATGTATGTATAGCAATTATGCATATATTCTTTGGCTGTTATGCACTATGCAATGGTTGATACTGCTTTGCACATTTATTGAAATGATATCAGGTGTTTTTTTTTAAAACATTTACAATTGAACAGTGACTTTTCAAAGTAATCATTATTATAAATTGCTCTTTCAGCTTAGGAGTCTATTTTGGGACACAACTGCCCTAAAGCACTGTAATAGCCCATGGGATTTGTGATATTACCGGGCTAGTAATTGTCAGTTCCTATGCAGGTATGTGTGTGTGTGTGTGTGTGTGTGAGAGAGAGAGAGAGAGAGAGAGAGAGATTTGAACGTGGTTCTGTCTGTCTGAAGGACTTATCACTGTCCTTAAAGCTGTAAACAAGAGCTTTCCTTGCTCTATAAAGAGACATATATCAAAACTACAAATTAAACTTTCCTTGCTCTATAAAGAGACATATATCAAAACTACAAATTAAACAAGACCAACCGTCTTGGCACAAGGCACGGACGATGGCCTTGTATCCTAGCAACCTATTCACACTGTCTCCTCTCCAGTCTCTCCACACTGATTTCATTAGTCCCCTAAGGATTTATACATGCCAGTCATAGTAAATACCTCTTACTAATTTATTTTGATTTTCAGGTATGGGCTTATGGAATGTTCTTGTGAACGAAGGGCTGATAATATTACAAATTCTATAAGAGCCATATATACCCTTTATTAGGTATGCCTTTCTATTCCTGTTTTGGCCCTTTTGCCTTTTTAAACGCCTTAATTCTTAATAGCATAAATTCAAATAGGTGCTGGAAACATTTGGTTTTGAGAGAGATTTCGGAAATCGAGACCAGGCAATGTTTTCCTCTATCTTACCATTTTGCTGAGTTTGTGTTAATTGAACCTTAATGGAGCTCTTACCTGAGAGGAGTGACACCTGGTCTGATATTTTACATTCAGAGATGTTCCTCTGCATACCTCAGTTGTAATGAGTGGTTACTGTTACCTTTCTATCAGGTGGAACCAATTTACATTCTCCTCTGCTCTCTGGTATCAACAAATCATTTTTACCAAGAGAACTGCCCTCACTATATATTTTCGTTTTCGGACCATTCCCTGTAAATCCTAGAGATGGCGCTGTCTGTAAAAATCCCAGTATATCAGCATTTTCTAAAATATTCAGACCAACAACCATGTCACTATGTTCAAATGTGTCACTATGTCTCTTAAATCCTATTTTCTCATCAATTTTACCAAATTTGTGATTATTTTTCTCTATTTTGCTCAGTTTTTCATCTATTTCCCCCACAGGGGTGGTCTAAGTTGTGTTTGCTGGTACTTGAACTTGACTTTTCAAAGATGTTTCACATCTTATCTGAAAGGCTTCTTCAGTTCTTGAATCTGATAGGAAGTAGAAGGTATTTATCCAAAATGGAGTTGTCACCTTGGAGGTGGTCCTGAGAGCCCTTGACTCATCCTGTCAACACAAGGGTGGTTTGAGTCATATCGGCCAATGTGTGACCCCGCCCTACCATCATGTGAACCAATAGGGTCATATGGGTTGAACAGGGTGCGAATTGGGGTTAAACACCCTAAGAAGGGATATCATGACTGCTTTGTAGGTGGATGATAATTAGTGTCGTAAATCACTGCCTTTGTTCAACAATGGCCATTCTTTCAAACCATGCGTCTACTCTGTCCAAAATATTAACATTACCATCCTCAAAGGTGTTTCCAGTTCCAGTTCATGTCCGTGTGCCCTTGGGTGGTGCAGCAAAAGTGGCAATGCAGTCTACTTTTTTTGCACACCGCTCTGCCAGCGTCTTTGGTGGCCGCACTCTGTATGCAGTGCTCTGCTTCTTGTGCGTTTAAATGACAAATGACCCCTAATTGAGCGCTGTATAGTGACCGGGTCAGGCTTTTCCGTAGCTCAGGGAACTCCCAGTTTCCTGCCATGCACTTGATTCTTCCAGCAGAGAGATGAAGGGCTACAGAAGCTGGTTGTCGTGCAAAGTTACTGGTTTGCTTCTGAATGTGGAAAAAGGATGTGCGAAGTGAAAGAGGCTCCTAGTTAGAATACATAATAGTATTTATGCATAATTTTAAAGCTAAACAGCAGGAATGTAGAAATGCATCAAAATACTGAACAAATGTTGCTTTATTCCCTGTTTTATGGATACACTTTGGCAGTTTGGACATATTACAAGTAAATTTTTGCTCCTTTCCCAACAGTCGTCTACCTCCTCAGTGAACAACAAACATGTAGATGCCAAAAAAGCCATTAAAACCACCCGCTTCACACAGTGTCCCAAATTACTTGTTAAAAGTACCATACCCAGCACCCCCCCTCCTCCTCCTCCTCCTCATGATGGTCCTGTGAGCATGAAGAGTGTGTGGCGGGTCTGAATAACGGCAATGCTTTTAAAACAGGATGTGAGTACTCTTAGCACATGGCTGCATTCCAGGGAGAGGCGTTCTGAGATCAGACAGAGGAACTGGAGCTCAGGAGCAGCAGGAACCACAAAGCCCTCCAGCCACAAACTCACCGAAGCCACCTGAGACCTTTCTCCAGGCACATCTGTCTCACTCACACGGATTTAGATCTTCTTAATTCTCCTCTGGTTCTGCAATTAGGGACTTGATTCGACACCTCTGGGTGAGATACTTCCAGCAGGTGATCAGCCAAAGAGGGATTTACTGAGCTACTGTAGATTGGTGAGTGATATTCACGTTCCTTCAGTCTCACCCTTCAACTGTTCTGTCCGATTCAGTTTGCGAATCTTTAATTATTTACTGTAGCCTATTTATATATATAACGCACTTATATAACAGTTCTTAGTGATTTTATTTGAAAACTACAGTTCTGGAACTAAGCATGCATTACAGCTTCATGCTACCAAAACATGCATTTTCATGGTTTTAGACGCAACTTTGACCTTTAAGGTAACTATATCACTCACAAGATCAATGTGGCTAACACGATATATATCCTTTTATAAACTAAAAGACTGATAAAATTTGCTTCTTTAGATGTGCATCGGTACGTTACGTTACGACCTTACTTAGAAATATGTAACAGGTTGAATAATAATAACAACAACAATAATAATTATTATTATAATAATTATAAAAATTATAATAATAGCACCAAAACAATACAGTTGCTGGGTGTAAAATGTTATTTTTATCTTGTGTATAAGATAAACTTTGTATTCACTGTATACATGTGAGTGTATAACAGTGTGTACGACTTAGAGCCAGTTGTGTGTGTGTGTGTATGTGTGCTCATGCTTATATTGCCTTATGGGCACCAAATGTCCCCACAAGGATAGAAAGCTGATATTTTTTACACTGTGGGGACTTTTTGCTGGTCCCCGCGAGTTTAACTGTCTTCCCTCTTCTTTTTCTTCTTCTTTTTATTTTTTATAAACTGCAACTTTCTTTTGAAAACCAAAAGAAGAGCTAATTACGATTAGGGTTATGGGTAGTTGTAGCTTTAATCAGGTAAATAAATCGTTAATAAAGCCGCCACAAAAATAGTGAGACATGGTGTGTGTGTGTGTGTGTGTGTGTGTGTGTGTGTGTGTGTGTGTGTGTGTGTGTGTGTGTGCGCGTGCGTGTGTGTGTTTATTTTGCAAGTGCATTAGTTGCATATGTGCATAGGTTAGTTTGTGAGAGCTAAATGTCCCCATAATGATAGGAATAAGTGTGGAGCAACAGCAACAACAAATTAACAACAAAACTACAATAAAAACAACAACTATAATAACTATAATAACTATAATGACTATAATGACTATAACTGTGGGCGGCACCGCTGCCTCACAACAAGAAGGTCCCAGGCTCAATCCCAGGGTGGGGTGGCTTGGGTCCTTTCTGTGTGGAGTTTGCATGTCCTCCCCGTGTCTCTTTGGGTTTACTCTGGGTACTCCGGTTTCCTCCCACTGTCCAAAGACATGCATGTTAGGTTAATTGGTGTCTCTAAATCGGCATTGACTTGTGTGTGTGTGTGTGTGTGTGTGTGTGTGTGTGTGTGTGTGTATGACTAGTGTTGAGATGAACCTATGCATGGATGGCCAATGATGCCGATAGCGACGTTAAAAGAAGCCAAATAAACAAACAATGACAATAATAATACGAGTCCAAGCTCTTCATATGAAACTTACATTAGTTTTGTAATGTGTGTGAAGGTTTGCTTTAACGTTTGCGCGGACTAAAGTTCGTCTAATGATAGGATAACGAATTGACGACGATTCAGAACTCATTAACGGCCAAAACCAGCAATATTAATAACAGCAACAATAACAACCAAACATCAGTAAACAACAGTTTGTATTTAGACTCATTATCGTTTGCATTATAATAGTGTAGTTTCGTTTCGTGCTGCGTATGTGTTGTGTGTTTGTTGTGTAAGCGTGCTCACTAAGCTTCTGCGCGAGCGTTCGGCAGTCCGGTATAGTACATTTCACCCGGTTTATGCACGCGCTCGGACCCACAGCTCTGTCTCCCCGCAGGCTGTTGGGAGGTGAACCAGGTGATGACAGCCGAGAAACCCGTGGCGCCCATGGTGAACGGGAGGCATGGGGAGGACCCCGAGGCTCCACGGCCGAGCCCCGTGCACGAGCGCGGACAGTGGGGCAGTAAGGTGGAATTCGTGCTGTCGGTGGCCGGAGAGATCATCGGACTCGGGAACGTGTGGCGGTTCCCCTACCTATGTTACAAGAACGGAGGAGGTGAGAGCCGCGCGACCATCCATTCATTTTAATCATCCATCCATCACAGTGATCCGGTCACCATAATCATCCAGTCACAATGTTTATCCATCCTAATCATCCATTCATCATTATAACCCAGTTATCGTGATTATTCATGCATACATATCAACCACACATTCATTTTAGATAATTGTATTACTGTAAAGCTGCTTTGAGACAATGCTACATTGTAAAAAGCGCTATATAAATAAAATTGAATTGAATTGAATTTTAATCACCAATTCCTCAGATTCATGCAGTCATTATCATAGTGCATTACAATCACCCTTTCATTAGGATTATCCATCTATAATAATAATCCGTCCATCTAAATGGTCCAACCACCAGATTCATTCAGTCATCATGATCACTCACTCATCCATTCAATACCATACATGCTAATCCAAGTCAGGGTCTTGGAGACCTGGGCTCTAAGCAGTAGCACAGGACACAGGTGGGATTTAGCCCCAACCAGGGCACAACCTTTCACAGAGCTCAATCACTTAACTCAGTTTAGAGAAACTTTAGAGATACCAATTGACTAAACACTTCTTTTGGAAGTAGGAGGAAACTGTGTTTGTTTAGTCCTCTGTTAGTGTTTTCTATGGTAGGAGTTTTGTGTAGTTGTGAGTATTTTTGTTTGGTGTAGTGGTAGCTTGTTTTGGTGCAGTAGGCGTTATCTGTAGTAGGTGCTTTGTGCCCTGTGTGGTGTGGGCATTCTGTTTAGTGGATATACCATATGGTTCAATAGGCTGTGGGTATTTCTGGTGGTGGTTGTATTCTTTTAGAGATGTAGTTGGCATTCAGTCAAGCTTGCGTTCCTGAATCTGGTACTGGGCGTTGTGGGCAGTATTGTACTTGGTTGTTTATTAGGTGTAGTGGGCATTCTCAAATGGAGGATTTCATGTAGTGGGAGGTCAGTCTATAGTTGGTGATCAATGTAGTTCGCATTCTGGGGCATATATATATATATATATATATAGTATGGCCACCTGCCCATTCTGTAACAGCACCACCCAGAAGTTGTAGTCCCAGAAGTTGTAGTCTTCAAACCGAGATAGCCCTTAGTCTTATAGCCAATACTTTGTTCTATGGTTTCAAAGAGGCCAAATGGAATTATGGTTTTGTTTTGCAGGTGCCTTCTTCGTGCCTTATGTCATCTTCTTTGTGTGCTGTGGCATCCCTGTGTTCTTTCTGGAGACGGCGTTAGGTCAGTTTACCAGTGAGGGAGGAATCACATGCTGGAGGAAAGTGTGTCCACTCTTTGAAGGTAAGTAAAGAACATACTTTTCTGGAAAGTACTTTCATCTGGAAAGACTCAAGAGATATGAAATTTATATAGACGTCTTGTTGTACGATCTAAGACTCTGTCGTCAATCACCAGCTTACCTGCTGAAAATAGACTTTTCAGGTTCTCTTAGTAGACTTTTGGGGACTGGTATGGGCAGTCATTTGCCAGCCCAGCTCTGCGTTCATATCCTGGCGGTGCCAGGTTAGGCACTGCATGGGCATGACTGTCTGAGGTAGGGTAGGTAGGTCTGCATCCAACTGATGATGCACTGAACACAGTGTTTTCCAGGATAGGCCTTAGAGAAACCTGCCTCCCCTGACGACATATTATTAGGCACACCGGAGGAACTAGGGCTGAGCATAGTTTGTGTATAGGGAAATGCTGTGTATAAGGACTTCAAGGTCTTTTCGCAGTACATAGGAAATGACTGACTGATGTAAGTGTTCACACAATAGTTTTACATTTCTCCCAAATTAGCTACCAAATTAGCTCCTATCTGTCTGGGGTGAAAGTGGATATTAGCAATGGAACAAGACAGAGTGTGTTATTGTGACAAGTCAAAGGCGAGTGCCATAGATCATCACAGCTGTGATGTCATTAGTGATAATACACAACCTGGATAGTTCTATTGCTTTTAAACAAATTGTTTTTACAACAAAATAAAGAAGCAAAGTAAATCAAAGAAGCAAGTAATTTAAAAATGATAAAGATTTGTTGCTACAGTAACAATTCCTAAGGGTTTATATAACACTACCAATTACAAAGTGCAAAAAAGTGAAGATGAAAGGAAAAAAGGACCAAAACTGAAAATATCATTTTAAGTATTGCTTTTCTTTAGGTATCGGTTACGCAACTCAGGTCATAGAGGCCCATCTGAACGTTTACTACGTGGTCATTCTGGCATGGGCCATCTTCTACCTGTTCAACTGCTTCACCACCGAGCTACCCTGGGCTTCATGCGGACATTACTGGAACACAGGTACGTTCCCAGAAGGAGGTGGAATTCATCCCAGCGTTCATCAAACCACTCTCAAAACATACTCAAATCCATTAATCCATTACTGATTACTCGGCTACTGATTGCTTGGCTAAAATTGTACTGGGATTACTTTGTTACATTCTACAACCCATACCAATACACTAGAATCAAATCTACAAACAAATATGAAAAGTACAAAAACCTTAGACGATATTTCTTTCCATAGTTTATTTAGGAACAGAATGTATTAGTAACAGCAACATTAAATGTATATGAAAGTAATTTGCCTGTACTTGATATTTTACTTGATTTTAAGAAACGCTATGTTTGGGTTCAAGTTACTGCAATTAATAAAATAAGGTTTTTAGTGGATTTTAGTACCTTACCTTGCCTTTCCTGGCCTGTGTGTCTTTGCTTGAAACAAATTTAAACTAATGACTATATCTCCATCTGTGGAAACATCCACTGCCATCCACCATGTCATCCTCCACCGTTTTATTTAGACCATGCTTGCACTAGGCAAGGCAAGAAACCAGAAAAAAGCAGCCTAGCTCAACATTTTATTCAAGTCAAGTCAAGTCAAGTCAAGTCAAGTAGTCTTTATTGTCATTTCAACCATATACAGTACAGTAAACAGTGAACAGTCCAACAAAGACTTGAGAAATAATTATATATGGTCATCTAATCCAGTGGTGGCCTATGCTTTTGTATATCCTGCCACCCAATGGGACGTACTAGCCATCAACAGTAGCGATTTTTTTTTTTTTTTACATTAAGTTTGTGTTGTTAATTAAGCTGTTTTAGAATCCAACCCACAAACACCAGAGGTGTTCGAAATAGTGCTGTAAAACAGTTAAAATGCTTCTTTATATTAACCGTCCTATATTATTTATTTTAATCGCACTACATTGAAAAAATAAGCATGTCAGCGGAATTCATTTATTACTTTGTAATAATCCACTACCGATTTAATCGTAGAGTCTTAATTTCATTAGGTATGCTTTTATTAGAAGCAGCATGTGCAAGCTCTTATCTCATGTGCCACACATGCACTGGGCACTTAGTGTGTTTGTGCGACTGAATTTGCTGTTGCATAGTGATAAATAAACCATATTATAGCGTGCCACAAATCGTTTGCAGTTCTGTTCCCTACAGGCTAACAGTGCTATATATGGTGTGGAGTATAGGGGGGAATTAGGGACTGGGGCGCTGTTTTGGACACAGTCTGTAACTGCTGGTGCCTCACATGGTCAAGTAATGGAAATGCGATTAATGACATGTATAAAAGCATCATGACTAACACATTGGTTTTGACAGTTCTAGTTCCAGCATTTTAAGCATGCCTACTATCTCCATTTTCACACTGAAAGTTCTGTTGAAATATATATTTATATATATATTTATTATATATATTATATTTGTTGATATAATTCAGAAATAAAGCTCCAGTTTCTTATTCCTGTGTTCCTTATATATGACTTTAAACGCTGTACCTTTTCTTCCAAGGCACTGTAAGTGATGAATGCTGCTCAATTTCAGGACTCTGTCTGGTCTCTTTACTATATTTTGTTGATATTTAGGCAATTCTTGTAAAAATCGCTTGTGTTAAAATAATGTTCATTGTTGCTTACTAATGACATTAAATGATTTATACTAAAGGAAATTTCAATCCTCTTATGCTGGTAGCTTTTCTGGTTTGCCTGTCATGGACAACTCAGTTTGTCATTGCCTTTATATTCTGCACAGTGGTTAGGTTTGTGGTGGTTAATAAAATACGTTGTCTTTAACTGCAATAGCTTTTTCTGCCATAGCTTGCAGGCTGAGCATGTTTTCAAAGCCAAACCACCTTCATGCAAGAGTGGAAATTAAATCTAACTACATAGACCGTGTGACTGGTGATGTCTGTATTTTGTCTCCTGGTGCAGTGTGTTCACTCATTTTTAATGTCAGTCATGTGTTTATATGTAGAGCTTGATCTGTGGTACCGACACTAGCTTGCTGCATGCATTCAGTGTGCATGAGAAGTAGTCTGTCCTACGTGTCTACATGGCGCAGAGACTATGCCAAATCTTAAGGCGTGTTTTTGACTGTCAGGATTAGAGATGCACCGAACAATCGATCAGTTTCATATGACAGGTTCAGTGCCGGTCGAATTTAACCTACTATTCTTTGAATAACGTTAATTCAGAATTCAATTTCACATGTTTAAGGAGCTTTAAATGTAAACAGTTAATGTTCCCAATCTCTTTGACTCCTGGTTCTAACGTTTGGCACGCCACTTGATGGACCGTTTCATTTTTGGTGTCTGTGCATCCGTTTTTTATTGGTTGAGTAACGCTCACAGAGTGTGTTTATAATTGTGTTGTGCCATTTCTGTGCGGAATTTGGTGTCTTTACATGTTTAGTTGATGTTGTTGGAAATGGTTTTTACTGATCTGATAGGACTTCTTTGTCTTGTTTTAACGCACGGTTTTCCTAAAGCTGACAGTTGTTTGGAGAGTTCCGCATCCTGTCACGCAGAGAGAGGAAGGTGAAGGATGTGTGTGTTAAGGGTTAGCAGAATATTAAAGACGGGAAAGGTGCTACATGACTGACAGTTAGACAGGCACGAAGTCACCTTGCCAATCAGGTGACCAAAGTCAGGTCATTTGCGGTTATACACACAAACAAGTCCCACATCTCAGTATAAGTTAATACCATACAAGCTTAGGCTGGGAAAATACATGCTTTGTTGGTTTTAAAATAAAATTGAACACGAACATTAAAGAGATTAGTTTAAAAGTAATATATTATTCTGCATGCCTTAATGCACAGGTTTTGAAACATTTTTGGGAAGTAAAGTGTGGGTTACCTTCCCGATTCTGCTATGCGTTTTTTGAAAAAGTATCAGAATTTCATTAACTTGTCACTGGTTTATTAAAAAACGATTTCCTGCAGACCCTCAACAAGATGTAATTTGCCCACGGTTGCTCAAGATGTTTCCATGTTTCCGTAACCTTATGTCACTGACCATGCAAGTTCAAACGGGGAAAACAGTTTCAAGCCATAAACAAACTTGGCTACAAACAGTGCTGAAGAAATTGGAACCCTGTAATTAGGTCGTTTTAATGTGGATATTAGGTATGAATATAATAGTCTATTTTGTAGTGGTAATGCATGTCCACATTATGGCTGATGTTTATGAAACGGTATCAGCAAAGTCCAGCTTTCCTTGTAGTTGCTCATTTCATTTCATACTAGATTAATTAAAAATAATGTGTGCTGGGCGAGTACCCAGTTGGATTTTATGGGCCTACCCAAGTTAATTAGTTTTCTGTCTGTGCAAGTTTTTCAAAATTAGAGATAGTTTCCTTTCGCCCCCACACGCAGTCTATGCGAAAATTGGGGAATATGCATGTGCTTCGTGTGTGCACCGGAGTTCTCGTTAGCAGCGATGCTAATTAACAGGAGATAAAGAAGTGGAGGTGAGAATCCTGTCGCAGAAATAGACGTGAGAGTTTTCACAAGCAGCTGCTTTCTGAAACAAGTCAAGTCAGTGTGAAGTAAAGGCAAGTCCAATGAAGTTCATTCAGCGCCATCTTCTTTATATCCAGCTGAGGCAGTGGAGGAGCTTCAGCACTTCTCTGGGACTCTCTTTTTTTATGCACGTTTTAACATATGTTTTGTAATTCATGTTACTAAGATATTTATGCATTTATGCTTCTAATAATGGCTACCCAACATATGGAGCATTGTTTGAGCTACTGTGACCTCGGACAATTTCATACAGCCGACCGACCTAGCAGCAGGAATGCATGAAGATAAAAGAATAAGAGATAAAAGCCATACGGGAGGCTTTAGGTAGATGTGGCCTCACACACTGCTCTATTATCTGTGAGCCACTCTCTCAGATCATGCCTTTAACAAGACCAAATTGGCTCTCTCCGTGTATTATTAGCAGTGTAGTCTGTTTGCGTCTAATCAAACCGGAGCCCTCTAGCAGATTGTGCCACTCTTTGTGCTGCTGTTTGTAGTACGGGATTATTTACCCCACATGTTTGCTGGAGATTTTCATTGCTTTAACTGAGTGTGACAGATCTGTGTTCTCCAAATAAGAATGGATAAACATTTTGTTGTTGATACTGGTCAAGATTTCACCTGTTATATCTAACAACTGACTCCCACATAGGTTGGGGAAGTCAGTTGTTATGTACTCACACACACACTCACTCACTCACTCACACACTCACTACGTTATGTAATCACACTGGGCTGGGTAGATGATCTCCCCTGTCTGGCATCTTCTCCCCCAGACACAGCCAGTCGTAAACGTGTAATACCTGAAATGACCCGAAGGCGCGGCAAGTGCTCAAGAGTGTTGGTTTGCTTGCAGATCGCCAGGCAATTATACAGTTATACATTTTACTTTTATAATTCTAAAACACATATTTCTACATTATCATGTATAAAGTCAAATATTAGCATCAACTTAAACAAACAACAACAAACAATTTAAATTATACAACAAATACAGTCACACAATCTGTTTAGCCGGGAAGAGCTTTCACTTTTTTTTTTTTTTTTACATGAAAACGATTTCACACCGCTGACGTGTTGCCAAATCATGACAAGCTTTATTCCCTAAAATGTATGCCATATACAAAGTTTTAGCCATTGTCTTTTGACTATAACATATTTTTTTAACTTTAGTCATTATTTTGTCATCTGAGTTGTTTTAGTCTAGTATTTCAAATTATCTTAAGATTATAGACCAAACCTACAATAGATACAGTACAGAGGCCAGCTGTGTGAGTCTTACTTTATTACTTTCTACTCATTGATACTTTTATTCGTTGATAATTCGTTCGTTATTTCATTACGTTTAATTAAGTCATGATCTAGTTTCGTTTGAAAAAAGCTTTTCTTGATGAAACTATTTCATGAAATCATGATGAAATCATTTGCCAATGAAATTAACACTGCCTAATAATTGAAAAATACTGATTAATTCCTAATTCATTTTATTTATTTTTTTTAGATCAATTTTCCCTTTCATCGTTGCTTATTTGCAATTTCAAACTATTGTTACTTTGAAGCATGCTGTGTTAGAGCAGGGTAGAGAATTGTTACCCTTGTGTAGCAAAAACTCACTTGTTGTGGACCTACTTTTTGGCTGAATGTGTTGTCAGCATTAATGCATATTCAGCATGACTTTCAGGGCTCCTTTGATTTGTTCGTTTGTAGTTGTAAAAACTCTGTTGTATGAAATTTATAGAACACTTGGTCATGTTATTCTGAATAGGATCACAGCTGTAATTATCTACGGCACTCGCCTTTAACTTGTGACTGAGACCAAATCACTGCCGCGATGTTATTTGGCATAACTCTCGAGTGTTCTGTTACTTAATTAAATTACTAGCTTTGATAAATGTCAAAGTGGAAACAAAATCACATTTTGTTTTTTGCTCTGCTTTCTCCTTCACGTCCTAAAAGCATCTGTATTTTATTAATGCAGTTTTCCTATAGATCATTTTCAGCGTAATAATGTGGCCTTTAAAGACCTTATCCTGTCAAAAATGATACGACTGTACTATATTTTTGTCATTTCACAGACCTGTTGGACACACATTCACACAAAGCTCCTCTTTATCCTGTTAGAGAGACAGTATTCCTCATATACACTGATCATAGGCATCAGAAATGATACTGATCAAATTTGTCAAGCTGATCAATTACGTGACTGCAGTGCTGATTGCATGTTGAGTGTCGTCGGTTTCTACCCACTTTACGTGTAAATGTTAGGACGAATCCTCAACGCTAGCTATGCAAATCCACTTTTGCCTCCTACTTAGTAACTGAAGTGCAGAAGCCATAAAATAAAATGCTGATTAAGGAAGACTGAGCACCATGTTTACTGAGGGGCAGGCTATATTGAAAATTTTGATCAGCCCTAAATGATTTCATCCCTTTTGTCAATACTTTGTAATTAGTTCCTCTGCTCTGAGCAAAGGAGTGAGGATGATTCTGACAGAGGATCATTTGACCCTATGGGAGATAACCATTTGTCACTCTTAACACTGTACACTTAAGTACAAAAGTTTGCATCTGTGCACTGCGCCACTTTATCAGCAAAGGAAACAGGGAAAAGCAAAGTGCTCATGTGTGCTTTTATAACAGAGAGCCAAAACATAAGGTAGAACTGACAGACACATAAAAAGCCCAAAGCCAGATGCCCAGGTTTTGCCTTGACCCTTTCACTCTCCATATCTGATTTGAAAAAGGCAGTGTGTGATATTTGACTCCAATTATGTCGTGTGTCAGGACAAATCCAAAGTGATTTGGCAGAGGTAGAGTAGATATAACTGCAGGGTGGTGGGTAAATATTACAAATATCAGAATTCCAGAGCTGATTAGAGGATTTGGATTTTGGATTAGCCGTACATTCGCGGCCGACTCTCGGTCACTTGATGGATCGTCGATCTCCACGCATTTCTGTCTTTCATCGATGTGATCCATGAAGTATTTCGGCAGGATAGTGTAATCGTTTGCCATTGCTTTCTCCACCCCTCCGCATTTATCCGGTTTTGGGACCGGCGTGCAGCTGTTTTCAGTTACCCGGTTGGGGTGTTTGCATACACAAGTCAATGACAATTTAGAGACATCAATTAACCCAACACACATGTCTTTGGACTGTGGGAGGAAACCGGAGTACCCGGAGTAAACCCACGCAGACACGGGGAGGACATGCAGACTCCGCACAGGAAGGACTCATGCCACTCCACCCTGGGATTGAACCCGGGACCTTTTTGTTATGAGGCAGCGGTGCTACCCACCATGCCCCCGTGCTGCCCGCTCAGAGGATACACTGGGCAAATCTTAATCTTAATCTTTCCATCTTAATACACTTTTTACAGGAGATGTGGTATGTGTGGAATCTGAGACACCTACCTACATGTACAGTCACCGATCTGCATATTACACAAGACTTGAATTGAGACCAGCACTGAATAGCTAGAGAATATGCCTTTTCCACACAGATGGACTAAAGGCTGAATCGAACCAGGGATTCTCTGGAGCTGTGAGGTGAGCGTGCTAGCCATGTGAACCACCAAGCTGCCCAAAAAGTTCATACACAACAATAATAGAAAAAGGCAGATCCCTTACTGGTTCGAAATGCACTTAAGCACAGAGATTCGGAATCCAATGGACAGGTTACAGGATAGGTCATTTTGGCATGTTGAGAAGTAAGCTTGAATGTTTTACACAGACCTTATATCAGTGTCTAGATGTAAAAGGTGTGGTTGCAGGACACGTCGCATGCTGGCAGTTCCGTCTTCAGTTACCTGTGGCGAACAACAAGTAAAAAAGTTTTGAACTTTCTGTGTTGAACCAAAGCTTCTGAACCAAAATAGATATTACAAATCTGAGACATTTCGGAGACAATTCTGGTCTTCTTTGGTGCAGGACCACCTTCCCATTTCTGAATAACTTGCCCAGTATATCAGCCTTGATTCAGTATATAGTGACTTTTTAGATAAAGGTAAAGATAAAGATTTAGGGTCCAAATTCTCCAGAGATGATTTTGAGACCTTTTCCAACCTTCCAGGCCTTCGGACACCTTTGCTAGTGCCATGATACATCTCGAGAAAGAAGATCAGTCCTTTATAGAGCCCTGTTTACACCTGATCGTTTTATTCCCTTTGTCTACTTTCAGGATTGTTAGGATGATATGTATTCAGAAATGTAGGAAACCAAAAAAGCATAAACCACTGTATTTACTATACACTGCTGAACCATAACATTAAAACCACTCACTTCTTTGTCCAGCACCTAACAGATGCGGGAGATTGAAGTCAACACCTCGAAGTATTTGTCAAAGTCTTAGCTGTGTGGCAGGGCACATTATCCCTCTGAAAGATGCACTGTTTATGTAGGTGCTACCTGTCAGAACAATATTCACATGAATTTCAGGTCCCGGGGTTTCCCAGCAGAACATTGCCCGAAGCATCTCACTGTCAGTGTTATTCACTTCACCTGTCAGTGGTTTTAATGGTATGGCTGATTGGTTTATATCTTTGTGTCATCAGAAGCATACAGACTTAGCCCACTGAACAGGATGTGTGGGTGGACTCTTCGATTGACCTTCTAAAAACTGTCTTAGTTTTTAGTGCTTTACAGGCAGGTCATCTCTGGCACAGCAATCGGTGGGCAGTGGAGATGAGACCCAGCGATAAGGCTGTGTTTATCTAATCTTGTATTGGTGCCTGTAGACAAAGTCAGACACGACTTATTTCAGTCTGTTGAGGAAGGTTGAATGCCAGGTTTAATTGCTGTCACATCTAGACATATAGACACATGCACAAGCACACACACACACACACACACACACAAAACTAGATTAGACGAGGTCATTTTATACATTTTATAAGTTCCAGGATTGTACTAATACAGATAAACACAAAGTGTGTGTGTGTGTGTGTGTCGAACTACACTCACTGATCACTTTATTAGGTGCAACTTCTCGTTTTCAGTTCTATTCCTTTGACATCATATAGACTGTTGTCCATCTGTTTCTCTACATGCCTTTGTATGTCTCCCTTAGATTTGGGTCAGATCCAACAGTGCTGCTGGAGGTTTTAAAAAAAAAATGTAAACACCCGTGTCACTGCTGGACTTAAATATAGTGTACCTACCCAAAAAGGCCAGCCACCAGGATTCTGCAATCAGCATCCTGAGAGCACTGATTGGATTAGAGGACGACTAACACAAACTGTGCAACAACAGATGACAGATGAGCTTCTTCCTCTACGTGCATTATGGTACATGTGTTTAATACAAGTGCGCAGTGAGTGAAGAAACTCCAGCAGCGCCATCATTCCAGCTCAAAACACACTAACACACCACTGGCACGCGAGTGTCACTGCAGTGCTGAAAATGATCCACCACTTAAACAGTAACTGATCTGCGAGGGTCCTGACCATTGAAGAACAGTGTGAAGGGGACTAATAAAGTATGTAGAGAAACAGATGGAGTACT